>JAQIXX010002746.1:0-22773 GCA_034700605.1 Willowsia nigromaculata | reverse complement strand
GGTGGGGGGTCCGAAAAATCGGGTTTTTAGCGTTACGTACTAAATGGATGATCCCTAAATAAATGATGATGGTGGAAAATTATCAATATTTTAAAGCCAGGGCCCAGGAGTCCTAATTTTCCCTACAAAATGATTTGCATTTTAGTTCATCCTCATGTCCTCATGATCATAGAATCTAGAATTTAAATACAATCTTAAATGAGATTTGATTTTTGACGTTGGCACTTCAACAATAACTTTTATACAAATACGGAGACCTTTGTTTAAGTTTAGTGTTATAAACAAGTACATGGGCCCGTTTCGCTTGACTCTTACATACAATCTATCTGCCATTGCTTTACTGCCTGAATTTTGATTATTGCATTTCTGTTTTCTGATTTCTGATATACGTTAAAGTGCACGTCTAGTCTAACAGAAAAAGATTTTCTTTACGTGCAACTTGCGAAACTTTTTTAAGCATGCGGAAGTGGAATCTCACTGCACCCCATGATGTTTAAGCTGTGTGGAGGAACAGGTGTTTCGCTCGGTAAAAATCTGTACAAGTCCTTTCCTTTATCACGGATTCTTTGATTCATATGTTTGTTTGTACACAAAGAAGTGTGGACTGTGGAGAGTGGACAGAGTGGAAAGAACAAGTTCAATTTTTTAAACATTCAGTTTCAGTTTGTATCGAAGCCATACGTTCACGGAACGGAAATTTAGATATCAATTTCCAGGTAATTTAGTCAGTTATTTAGGAAGTCGTAAGTTAATGCGAAGGGAATTTTCCTCCTCATACCCTCGTGCTCCTCATTTGGTTTTGTCACTGTTTATTAAAACAAATGCTGAGCAAAAGTAGTAAGGCTCCTGTTTGTGTTACACAATTGTTATAGATTTAATGTTCCGTTATTTATTTCATCGTTTTATTCGGGATTGCTGAATGAGAACAAATAATAAACTATTGATTGGATTGTTATAACATAACTAACTAACTAACATAACTAACATAGGAAGAAGGATTGAGTGACAAACACTTAAATGTCTAGTTTTTACACATTTTGTTTCTGTTAATAAGTGTTTTGTTAGCTCTTCGACCTTCAAATGTTCATGTAAATATTTTTCTTTTTAGCAGAGAGCTACCAAAATCTTTCAGTGGTGGGTGGAGTAAAATTCTGTCATCAGAAGAAAAGATGGACAAGGAGTGTAAGGACATGTTTTGCGCCGAGTCCGCCACCCCAATTCTTGGAATGTTGATTAAGATTCCTTTGGGAGAGTATTCGGTAAAAGTATGCGGCGAAGGTGTTCACTCTGTAACACGAGTGAAAGGAACACTATTCAATCCTGATATGAGGTAGGTCATTACTCATCAGATTTGGCTGATTTGGAATTAAAATCTTAATATTATGATATAACATAAAGTCGCATATAGTCGTACTTCATATCATAGTATATGCTCGACACAAAGTGTGCAACAAGCAACAATAAGCAATTACATACAAGAGGTCAAAAGTATTTTTGTTCACTAGTTAAATTGTTGATTTTTCAGTGTCAACGTGATGAAAAGTAACACCGCACCCGAAATCAGTGAAGAAAGAAACCAAAGATCTCAGACAATGCTGCAGAAGATTATCCAATGGTTTCACCTGTACTTTACTGACCTCGTAATGTTCGAGAGCACTTTCCCCAAGCCCCTTGAAATATGCACTCCAACAGCAACTGACCTGCAAAAAGAAGTTTGGACGACCTTGCAGCAACGAGTGCCGTTTGGGAACACTGTCAGCTATGGGGAATTAGCGAATTTCGTGAATAGGCCAAGTAAGCTCGCGTTCATACTTACAATTAATTCGATGAGGTTGTTAAAATCTAGTCTTCCTTCACACAGACTCCATACTTTTAAATCACTAATTGTAATAATATATTCAATTATTTTGTACTTTTCGATTTCCAGAAGCTGCGCGTGCTATCGGCTCCGCTATGAAGAACAATCCAAACTGTATTATCGTTCCCTGCCATAGAGTAATCAAAGCCACGTCAGAAATCGGAAACTACAACGGAGGGGCTGACATAAAAGTGTGGTTGCTAAATCATGAAAAACAAATGGGAAGTCAAGGAGGACTGCCTGCAATGTCAGCGTAATTTGGAAGCCTCATCCAGATACCAGTTAAATGCTAAGGACCAGCAATGTTTCGTAGTTTACATGTACCTTATTGACTCATTAATTGTATTTTCACAATCATTTCATACATAAGTACCTACTTTATTGTATGGGTATGTTTTCTAATACCAATTTTTTTAGTAAGTTGGACAGCTAAATAAAGTATATGTATCCACTAAAGTGCAAATCAAAAAAAAAATATTCTTTTGATTTACTTCGTTTTTATCATTAAAGTCTATGAATTAGAATTTAAATATCAATCATAAGCTTTACATGCATAATAAAAATAAAAATTTGAATTTGCAGTTTCACTTTTTCTTATATGTGCACATTTATTGATGTCACTCAACGAAAGAATTCAAAACATGATAGATTTACATAATAAAATCTTAAAACGTACAATATACAATATTAGAATTTTCTATGTTAAAACAAAGCACAAACTTTAAATACGCTTTCAAAGTAGCTAAATAAAACAACTCACACGTTTATAGTTTTGATATTGATAATACAACACGACAATAGAGTAATAATTAAGATTTTAAATCATACTTGGTATATTACCTGCAATAATTTAATAAAAATTTAACAAACTTTAAACAATTAACAAGTAAATAAAATATATAAATTAAAAGTTTTCGAGCTGCCATTGTATTGGGCTTCACGTATGCATTTACTGGTACGTGTTTAAACTTAGTAGATCCACAATAAGATGTTTAATTACATAATTTACACCCACAAATATTATATTAATTTATAGAGTTAACGGCTCGTGGTAGGATTTACGCTAGACTATCTAAATGTTAAATATAATTTGCTTCTCGGATGATCCTTACTGATTAAAGCATCAAAATAACTCTGTTTAGATGAAATATCCACAAAATTCAACAAAAGCCTACAACGATGAATGTACAAATAGCTGGGGATAAAGATTTTTGCCACATACATAACTATAACTCCGATAAGGTGATAGACATGCTAACAACGCTGCTAATAAGATACGAAAAAATCTCGTAAATACTCCTTTGGTAGCTTTTAAAAACGTATATCATATTCATTTTTGATTGAGTGGTTATTTTGTCCATGACCTAATCTTACATACAAAAATACTTGTATAAAGGGGCATGTACGTACACCTCTAAATTTCATCTAAACTCAAATTTTTTGTCAATTTTTGCACCGCTATTACAACTACTGGTCACGTTAATAGTAAATTTTAAGGGAGAACCATTAATTTTCTATCTAGATATTTGAAATTAGAAACTCTCCTTAGTTTGTAGGTGGTTTTTGACCAACAAACGATGATTCAATCCAAATTGCTTGCTTTTTTCCAGTTTTTGGCTTTGTCGCTTTTGGCTGACTCTGGGATTCTTTGCCTTTATTCACGTAATGACTGATAGCGGAGGTAACTTGACGGATTGAATCATGTACATCTGGAGTAACTTTAGTTGATTGAGTTTTGCTTCTACTACTCTGTGATTGTAAGCCTTCGTTAAAATTACCCTGGGAGAAATCCGGTGGAGGGATAGAATTACTCTGTTGGGATTGAGGGAGTTTGGTAACAACAGCTAAGGAAGATGTCTGCTTGCTTATCACTGGAGAGGAAGATCGTGCACCTGGAGTCTCAATTGAATCATCAATTGCATTGTGGGTTTTAGTCAAAGCGGTTTTATCTGAGCGAGGCGGAGCTTTGGGGAGTGGTGGTCTGTCACTGACAGGGGGTCTGACAGGTGGATGTGGGGATTTGGCACGAGCTGCAAGAAGATCGGCAGCTAATCTTTCTGCTGGCGGTAAGTATATCGATAATTTTGGAGCTCCGGTGTTTGAGGCGGCAGATGATACTCCGCCGCTATTTAGCTTTTCTTGTGATCGCCATCCAAGGTAGGGTTTCTTCACGTATGAGCTAGTCTTTGTGGTGGAGTCAGGCGTTGATGGAGGGGATACGCTGCTTGAATGTGTACTCAGTCTTCCTTGTCCAAATCGAGTCATGGTAAATGGCATTCCATAGCTGGAAATAAATTATTCGAAAATTCCAGTTTATTGGGATGAATATGGATTTCTAATCAAATTAATTGCACATTGTATAGGTACACTTACGTAAATGAAGAACGCTCAAAAGCTGATGGACTATGGCTCGCCGAGCCTGATGCCAGCAGGGACTCCTTTGACGTTCTCGTAACACTCATTGTTGCAGGTCGTCCGCGGACAAAATTCTTATTCAGTGTTCCTATTTTCAAAGACAAGAAATCATATTGTGCTCATTAACGTTTTAATGGAAATTCTGCTCGCTATAGTCCAAGTGCTACTCCGAGCACAACGCTGAGGCGTAACCCAGAATCAATTAGTGGAACCCCTACTAATGCAAATGTGTTTCCGAAAGTGTCACGTCAAAAGGCTTTTGTGTCGGAATCTATAGAATCAAGGTAATTTGCACAGTGCCGAAATATTTTGCAACTCCCCTATAGAGAAATGTGTTGTAGAGCTTCCTATTTACTTTTTCGTTACATTTACACATTGCAGAAAAATTGGCAAAATATCCTCCAATACTGTTTACACTACAGGCCTAACTCATTGCAATGGTAGAAATCCAAAGATCAGAGGATCAAAAAATATTCTTATTCATTCGTATCATTCCATCACCAACCTTTTGAGACCTTTTGAATCCCCTTCTGAACAAAGAAGTTGTAGTAAGAAGATCAGAAGATCATATTATTCCTACAATACTACCTTTCATAGATCTATATTCATACAGGTATGTAGTAATGTAATATTTCGCCACATAATCCTCTTTTCCATTTCAGCCGCAGTAGACAAACGATACAAGAGATTAGCGGGGCGTTGCGAAACTCGTATGGTTAAAAACGTGATCCATTTACAGATCCAATTGCATAAACGGCAGTTTTCAGCAACTACATATGAACTACTATAAACACAGATTGCATGCATAAGAATTTCCACATAATCTTACGTTGCCCCGCGTCAATGCAGAACTTAAAATGCACAGTTAACTTAAAGGTTTTGTAATAATTCTTACCCGAGTTTCGTCCTCCGTTGCTCTGCAGGCTTGACATTGACGGTGCCTTGTACGTAGAAAGTCCTGACCAGCCACCGGCCAACCCACCAGAACTTCCATATTCAGAACGTTTGAGAATACTCAATGTCCCCGATTTGCTTTGAGTCGATGCTGTTGTTGGTGGTGGAGCATTTGGCATGTTTGATAATGTTCCATGTTGTTTGTACCACTCTGGAACGTTAAGTCGCTGCAACGAACGCTGAATCCGTAGCTCGTGTTCGGAGAGTTGACGTGTCTCCAGACGCAATTTGTTCTCAGGAGGCTGAACACAAAAATAAGCAAGACAATTTTTAACGTTGAGCCACTGTATTTTTACATTTGCATTTTCTTGCTAAACATGTCGATACTAATCAAAATTACTTGAAATTTTTTAACTTTTGTGCTTTCCATCGAAAACGTAGGAGATTAAGTACGCAAAACGTTCAGCTAACAAAAGGTATTTATAAGCCCTCCTCCTCCAGATATTAAGCTTTTACTTTGCTGTTTTCATGAACCATCATAATACAAAATTTGAATTTCACTTGTTGACTGTGAGAATTTTCAGTCTTAAATAACTTTTATGAAATGAAATATAATCAGAGGTAATGTGATTTTTCCACCAGCAGCAGTCTACGAGCAAAAACTCTCATTTTAATCCGTTAATCGTGGCAAAATCATTTAAATTCAGCACGTAAATACGAACACATCGAAGCGAACTAAAATATGATGACGGGGTGACGTGAGACTAAAAGCAGCATTTCTCCTCATCTTTTATCTAAATAGAGCATGAATGATGAGGAGAGTCTCCCAGAAGAGGATAAAAAGTGCATTACATAAAGCACTGGGTCTAAACCAGTCTCATATCTCAAATGTGGCACGCATTAACTAATGAAAAATCAACTATGAACTGCATCACATATTTTGGGAACCGTAACGCTAAAAGTAATACTTACCACAGATGAGCTCTTGTGATTATCATCAAGAAGAAATTCCAAGGATTTGGCACGCTCCTCAGAATCGCTCAGGTCTCCCGTTGATTCTTCGAACTGTGATGTTGGAGCGATGGACAAAGGAAGTCGCGTTGAAAGATTGGTGAGACTACGTGTCTTTGCAGCCGTCCCGGGTGATCCGGCGCTCGTCACTATCGTCGCTGATGTGGAAGCAGCAGCAGCAGCAGCAGAAGTTGGAATCTCTGAAGTTGACACCGTGTAGCAAGGCACTTTACAATCCAACTGGAGCATATCTTCATCCAGCATTTCTCGACTGGCTCCTGTCAAACACACACACAACCAGAAAAATCAGATTATGCAAAACGTTGTGACACCTCTCACCCCACACATTTATCAAATAAGTTTACTTTGTGCAAAAAGCATTGCAAACCCAATTTTTCAAAACTTTTCATCTTTAAATATAGACAAGTTTTAAAGGTACATGTAGGTAGGGAGCTCTTCACTTAAAACTGTTTTATTACGCTTTTAAACTAAAGCGAAAAGGAAGTCGTCAATCATCTCCTTTTACAATGAAAGGCATTATTATTCGCACGTTTTAGAAGAACGGAGACTTATTTTCGGATGATAAATGTATGCCATCTTTTAAGAAATGCCGTGAAACCTGTATGCTTTCATTTACAAAATCTTCTACACTTGTAAGTTCTCAAGTCTTTAACGGATTTAAACGATGTTCCGGCCATGACAAGATTCCAATTTTGCTTGTTAATCATTATCGTATCATTAGACTATCAGCATCTCCGCGGAAGGCACTGAAGCTTAAGCTTGCAAAAAAATCATTACTTGCTAATCATGACAATAATAAAAGTTGTTTTATACAAACAAGGATCATCAATATGTTCGTCGTGATTCAATCGTGATCGCATGTCTGTAGTTTGTTGAGAAGAAAAAGAACGCTAAGCTGTCTGTTTGCTTTTAAACAAATAGACAGAAGAAGAGCGATAACCATTATTTACTTGTCGTAAAAGAGCTCATTATGAGATTCTTTGCATTTTGTATCCAGTAAAAATCTTTCTTCGGATTTTATGTTGGCATCAGCCACGCTGAAATTTTTATGGTTCTTCTACGGATTCACTGAAGAAGATGAAATCCATTTCAATCTCTGTGTTGAAACAAGCCGAGGCAAATTTAGCTCTTTACAAACGTTCCGTGGATTACTCCGGTTTGAACAAAGATTAGAAACGTCCATTATTCTTTATGAAATGATGCATTTTCTGTACTCTCTTGTTTCTGGTCTGATTCATAGACATGCCCCATCCATCACACGGAGGGAGAAACATTACTTTTTCAGGACCAACACCATCGTTCTCTAATATTGCTTTTAATGGAAACTTTTACACACACGGTACGCACACAAGTTTGCTATTTACATGATGGCTGTAGTTTTTTAAAACTATGTTCGTATTACATCTCATGTACTTACAATCTCTAACAATAAACCAAAGATGATCTGACATAAGTTTTTATGAACCAGCTTTCACGAATTTCACTTTTCTCAAATAAAAACTTAGAGACGGTTTCCTTTCCTGTATCTTGCATGCTCATATTCTATATCTACAAATGGAAATAGTGGCTTCACTAGACAGCAGTGACTTCGTGTAATTCCAGCATGACGAAAGATTTACATAAGACTGGGCTTTTCATCCTGGCTTTGCTTAAAAGCAGAATTGGAACAAGACTATTTACTTTCCGAGTGTGTATAATGCAAATGAAAAGATGCTTTAAACTTTTTACTGCTATGTTGTTGGCGTTCTGTATGAAAATAGTATCTCTTCACTTGAACTCTTGACTTGGAGATTTATATGTAAGAATTCACAGGGGGACAGGACGGGCAGGGATTGACTAAAGTCAGTGAGGACGCTTGAAATTTTCAGTTTAAGCTAGCAAAATGGAATTTGACTATTGCCCTGTCACTCGTTCATTGTGCATGAAAAAACGCATACAAGTTCCGTAATTACCTTACTTATGAAGTGATGTTTCCAAAAATAGAGTCAATTTAAGCAAACATTCTGTTGGTGGGAACAAATCTGAAGGTATCTCATGATTTCTTCCCTTACAAAACTAAAATTACTGTCTAATTCGATTTTTGAGTTTTGTGACTGACATCAGATAAAAAATCAAAAGAATTGCTGTAGCTTGCAGCATCCTTGTACATGATAACTTTCATTTCATAAAATTGGTATCCACTTATAGTTATTCAATAAATTCGTGGTTAGTTTTGTGATGATTGATAAGCGGTTATTACTAACCCCATTATTATACATATTTTACATCCTTTCTATCTACCTGTCCTAGAAACTTTTACCTTATAATTTGGGAAATTAGCATAAAATTAAAGATTAAAAGGATGATCCTGTGGTCCTATATGAACAAGAACGAACATGCCTACATTTTACATCACATCAGTCATTCAATTTCACTGTGTTCATGTACTATATACTTTATAGCTATGGTTTTTATACACCCATATTCTACGCTGTGTGGAGCGGACAACGACAATTGACTTATTAAAATTAGCTCGAATACTGCACTCCACTGCTGAAATCTGACCGTACCGTAATTCAGCTAAATTTATTTAATGCTATCATTAAAAATAAGGATGTAGCCCTTAAATATTATTGTTGTCATTCTTCTCTCAATCTTCTCTTTTAAGGAAGTGGCATTGAATGTAGTTCTAACAATGAATACAATTGATTTGGAAGCAGTTATATTTGTACAATGTATTTTACGCAGTTTAAAATTCAAGGTGAGTAACGAGGGAGTGCAGAGAGTATGGAACAAACACTCCATAAATGAAATGCAATCCTAAAATTCAATGTAGGCGAGCGAAGGTACTGGTTTCACTACATAAGTTTGCTTGGAATTTATAATTTAATCGTCCATTCATATCATCGTAGATTGTAGACATCTCTAGGTCCAACACTACGGTAGTCCATTCATTCATATCATATCATTTACTATAATCATTGTTGCACCAAACAATTCATGCAACGAAATAGAAAAATTTCTTGAGTTGACACGTTATAAAAATAACTGGCGACTTTTATTTATTTTCCTAATAGGTAATACGATGGAAAGTGTACGTGTAAATGAGGAATATACAGGTTTTCCGAGTTGGGTGAATACTGCATTATTAACAGGTAATGCGCATGCCATCGACGTAGAAAAACAAATTATGTAGTTATAGTAAGAATAACCTTTCATTGCATACATATTTCAAACTGACATTACTGGCTAGCACGTGGGTTGTGTTTGCGTTGTTGAAATTTTTCTTGTTCTAACCTCTAATTTTCAAGAAGGCTCATTCATCAGGGAAATGCAAAGTTATGTTACAATAATAATTAATTTTCTGAATAATTGTCATAAAATTTACTAATTGCAATTGTATCAAGATCCAAAATTTACAATTGCAGATATAATTCTACCTGTTATTCCCAAGAATAATGATGATTTGCTCATATCTTTTTAGACTGACTTTCATGTTCAGGCTAACAATTTTCTTTTGTGAATTTATATGAATATGCATATGCGGCAAACGGCAAATTATTATTGAAATGATGTTATAGTCCAAACCACAGCAGGATGTGCAATAACGATTAAATTTACACTAATTTATCCCAGAAATTAACATCTTCATCATAATTATTTTACGGTGCAAGGTAAGAGTATTCTTGTGTGCAATATTTTAATCAACTGCATAAAGTCTCTGTCTTGTTTTTCCACTTCATTTAAGGCAATGAAGTGGTTGTTCAATTCACTTTATTGCTAAGTTCAAGTTCATTATTAGTGAGTTAAAATGGTAGCAGTGTTGTGAAATGACTTTTGTCAGTCGAGTGATGCATCTATCTTCATCTGATGTCTGAATATTTTTAATCGACCATTTCATATTATGCAGTCATCATTTACACACTTTCAAGTACAAACCGACACACCTTCACAATGTAAATTAAATATTCAATGGGTACATACATACCTTACCTTGTAACATTGTCAATGCATCAGGTTCACCTGAAGTATGTACAACCTCCTCATTCTTTAAACTTAAACTATCAACTCAGCACCTTTGTTTTAGTTTCAACAAAAATGGCAACAGTTCACATAAAAATTCACATGTTGTATATCTGTTTTCAAAGGCCATTTGTACATTTCACATTTTAAAGAGAAATTTTATAGCTGGCAAAATGCCCTCGCTACCATACTACCAAATATAACCGAGCCAACTTGAAAAAGTACATGACATGTGCATGACATGCATATGTTCTGTTTCAAGTTTTTCTCAATCCCACTTTATAGCTTTGCATTTTTGTTGGGATAAATCTCTAATTCCTTTAATTTTCAGTAGGAGAAAATATGCATGTACCCAATTGCCAGTGTACGTTCAGCGCATTTTTTTACATTCATTCATGTCAACCTGGAAATTCAAGACATACCAGTTTGCCTGTTCCCACATTCAAAACATGGTCACTCCTGTGGCCTGTGTACATTTGCCTACAATTTTCACTAAATGCTCTCCCGTCCTGACTAATTGCACGAAAAAGCGTTTTACATGAAATTGTTCGAAGAAATGTACCAAAGAAAGGCCATAGACTCGTCCTGCACCAGTCTTTAAAAATGCGATAAAAGAAAAATGGCCATTATATATTATTGCACTTTGCAATGTTGCTTTACAAAAATAATGGGCCATAATCGCCAAAATTATTTCACGGCCAATTTTCTCATAATACTCCACACAGAATAATAGTTTGGTGCACAACTTGGGAGTTTGATGAAATGACCTTCAAATGTTATGAAACTTCCATTCATCATTCATAGCCAACAGTTCAGTTACTACAACTCACAAGAATCCAGCTTTTCTGATAAATGCATGATATTCAATGCTGCCGAAACTATAACAGGTTTTGATTTCGGTAACAGAGCTTATCTTACAATAACAATCCAGCTGCTGTGATCTGCTGCTTAACCGACGCGTTCATTCCATTCTGTCAAGTACCTTTACATGTGGACATGTGTAATCTGGTAAATATTTTGAGAAGCTTAAAGTTTATAATATTGGCCAATCTCGTTAATCCCATCATTAATTGGCATTTTCAAAGACTACTGTGGTAGCATGGAAAATCGGATTGTGGAATCACTAACTATAGATGTGGCACTGTCATGCATTAAATTTATATATTTCATCTGTTTTGTCTAAAGTTAGTATATAGTATGATGATGATTAGCAGATAGGTATTGTCTTGTTTTATTATGCAACGGCCAGGTTTTCATCCTTATCAAGATTTATGCATATGCAATTGAGTTTTTCCGACATGAGTTCCAGTATTCTGTGCGCTACCGTTCATAGGAGAATTAAAGAGTCAAACAGACTACAGACTTGTTGATCTACCTTGTGCATGGAAATTGAAGTGTTTATGTATTCGTTCTGCATACTCTCAATATCTATATACGACCATCAGGGTGAGTTGGGGTGACCTTCACTTCTTAGATGATCAACATGAAAAACATATTAAAACGTGTATGTGTTATAAAAACCCAGTATGTACATTGATAATGATAATACGTAGGTATGTACGTGTAAACAATCTGTATCAATTTAAATCCGCGAATACATGGCTTCGCGTGTTAAAAATACTTAATTTTCCACGTCTTTCAAAGCATGTATATGGCATTTGATATTTTACAAAAGCTGACTGTTGGATTGGAGAGGAGAACCGAGAACCTCACATTAGGTTCATGCATGTATGTATATGAAAGGCATTTTTGAATGTATTGCAATTTGCAAGCATTGAACTGTTATTGCTTAAGCCTAAAAAGGAATGGGAATTTTGCGTGATTTCCTATTCTCATAATCATTATATTGTGGCTATACATTAAACATAACACATTTTCAATATTTTCCACAACTCCAACGTTTCCCACTCACTCTGCTTTTCCAGCAAGTGTGCTTTGTTCTCCTGACCAGTCAAAAGTGAAATGTAGTTATTTTTTGTTTTACAAGTTGAGGGCTTCAAGAAAATGGAGTATTCCTGTTGTTGTACTTTGCAACACCGTGTGAAAGCATACTCATGTTATTATTGTTGTAAAGCCACTGTTTTTCGCAACTCGTAATATTATTACTTTTGCTTGCTAGCACTTTGAGTGCAAATGTACATTACGTATTATAGGTAAAAGGGATTCGATCGTTTTTCATCCTCTCTCTCTCTCTCTCTTTTGTTGACATGCTAATGCATTTTTCTGGAATTGTGAGATGGCTTGTCATCTCTCGTCTGACAATCAAAAATTGACATGAAGGAGGTCACGATGATAACATATTGATAATATTAATGGAACAAACACACAAACTGAATTTACCCGGAAGCTAAAATATGACAACACTGTGTACTAGAAATTTAACATGCATCATTCATAATACGTGTGTATGCTCTGAGTATTCAGCTTTTTGCGAAAATGTTCAAGTTTATTTTTATCATGTGGTTCCTGGAACCTATATAAAGATCGGATCGGCTTTTACAACCTTTCATTCTTTCATGTACATGGTTTTTGACAGGATTTATTTGTTCCATGTTCTTCTTTCCTAAAGTATTATGAATTCACCTTTGATATTCGCAAAATTAATGTGGTACATTTTCTCTGCGATTTAAGCCGGTTGAAATCCCATTTTTCTCTCAGAACCACATTCACAGTAATGCGACGTTTCTGTTAGATAACACATTTCACAGAGTCTTTGAGCCTCTACACACGTAAGATTTACTCTAAAATAATCACAGTAATCTCAAAATTCATCAAAATTGGATGCCCTTTTAGTGACAACTGGTAAGGAGATTTCCATAAAAGAATGATCTTGTTAGACAGGGCAGCATGCAAACTCCTTTTCATCTTTATTTATGAAACATATTTTGTACGATCATCATATCAACACAGAATTCATGATGACTACCTATGCAATGTCTACCTAAAAGTATGCCATGCACAGTCCAAGGGAAAGAACACACGCAGACAGAAGCCATCTAAAAGATTGTAATCATTTTTTCAAAAATGAAGAGAGAACAACATGGAGAAGAAAAGTGAGTACATAAGTGAGTGTGTATATACGTGAAGCAGTAAAAATGCTTGAGCTCTAATGTCGATAGATAGGCAAGCTCAATGCTCGCGATAGATAAAGACAAACATAATACATATTTCACTTTATCACCGCAAAAAAGTCGACGCTGTAGGGTATGTAAACTAGATGTTTGTTGAATGGAAGGATGTGTTTGTGTGTATATGCAAAAATAACATCATGATTCATGGAAAAGCTGACAGAAGAAATCTTACTCAAAAAGTGAATGAGAAAGTGTATATTTTTCTTACCCGTATCAAGATCCGTTTCAACAATGCCAGTCTTATGAGTCAGCATAGCGTTATCCCTGTTGTCGTATAAATGCTCATCCTTTGGTCCCTTGTGGTGATACGAAAACTTTTCTGTAGCGGTTTTCAAAAGTCTATACCATTCCCGTTCACTGTTTTGGGCAGCTTCAGAGGCAGCATAACTTGGAGATTTAGTGGATGCGGAAGACGTTTTCGGGAGCGTGGATGCAGCCGGCCTTCGTGTTGACCCTAGATCGTCGTGCTTGGTTGGTTCCGGAGACAAGGATTTCTGTCGCTGCTTGACAGCATCCTCAATGATCTCCAAATCTGGGTGAGATTTGGAGATGGTGTCCAACGTGCGGGAAGCATCCTCTTTAAACTGACTTAATTTGGAGTCTAGATCTGAATAGCTTCTGCTACTATTAGGAGGACTGACCGGAGGTGATGGCGAACCCGCAGCGGCATTATTTGTGCTGTAAAACTGCTTTCGTTTTGCAAAGCTTCTCACTTGCTGCGAACTGGGACTCTTGTCAATGCTGCTGCTACTGCTTTTCTCTTGACGCAGTTGAATGCTTTTGAGACCTGCAATTTCCTCCAAAATGTTTTCAAAGGCTTGAGTCGCTTCGTCTGGCTCATTTTCCGAGTCGCCTATCATGCCCATATCATTACCATTATTGTAGTGAGGACCAACACCACTCGGAATGGTGGAAGTGGAAGAAGTTGTTGCTGACTTTTTCAGAATGGGCTGCACTACTGATGATGATGATGGACCAGAAGAAGAATGATTATTTGCAATTTGCAAAGAAGACGAGTTGTTAGCACCACTGTTATTACCATGTTTGCTAGAAGAATTCCCAGTGCCATTCACATTGACGGAGTTGGCAGCGCGGAGCGGTCTGCTGGTTGCTCCTCCAATTGTGCTGGTGACAGGAGGCGTGCCACTTGAGTCTCCTTCTTGATGAATTTCATCTGTCTTTGGATGAACTTTTTGCTTTTTATTTTTGCTCCCACTACTTAATCGAATCTTGGAGAGCCTCTCAAAGAAACCTGGCTTGCTGGACTTTTTGTTTTCTTTTGCCTCAACCACTCCACCTCCTATTTGTTCAACATTTTGTGTGCCTACAGTTGAAGCAGTAGTTGCAGCAGCGACGTTGTTAGACCCGTTATTACCATTGAGCCCTCCCATGTCTTTCGCTACATCCTTGTCAGATTTTTTGCCAGAAGAGCCCAACCCTTGAATTATGAATCCTTTCGAGCTTTTCTTCCCTTTTGACGAGGATGACAACGAAGAAGACGAATTGCGCTTGTTGTCGTTTTTATTATCCTCGGCAAACATTTTTGGGAAAATTTGCCGTGGTTCTGGTAATGACGATGATGATGATGTTGATACTACATCTTGTGGCTGGGGCGATTGCGATTTTCTCACGAGTTTTTGGGGTTGTTGTCTTTGCTGCTGTATGTCCTTTGATGATGATGGTGGTGGACCAATGTTTAAAACAATATTTTTTGTGTTTAATCCGGGTACTGTCTCCTCAATCTTTACGTCAATGTGTGTAAGCGTGTTATTTGTGTTTTCACATTGGCTTAGCAAATCTGGCACCATTGACAGTGTGGTCGAGCTAGACATATTCTTAGTGGTTGGTTCTATTTGCACCTCAACATCTTCATATAATCCCAGTGTGCCATTACTTTGATCACTACTGTTACGATTACCACCATTGCTTGCCTTGTTACTGTTATGACGGAAATCAACGAGGTCAGTTACCCGCTCCGGATCATTGTCAATTTCATCCTCATCATCCTCATCCAGTAGTATTAGTTTCCTACTGGGCAGACTTTCGCCTGTAGCTAGATGTCTGTCAATGCGACGATGAGGTTCATCATCCTCGTGTTCGTCATGATCATGCAACGGCGAAGATCTCATTTCCACTTTTTCAACAAGAATAGGACATTTCCCCGAGGGATTTTGGCCCCTAGTGGAAGGAATTAAAGCACTCGGCGATTCTGCTCTTGTCGACATTTGAATATCATATATTTGTAACGGTCTCACCACACTACTTCCAACATCACTATTACCAACCTCACCACCACAATTATCATGTATATCACCAGAACGTTCTACAACTGAACCACCTCCTCCCACCATCGTGGCAGCAGTAACAGCACCAGCTTTCCTCAAATTAGCACTAGCATTATGATTATTGCTACCATTAGTTTCCACGAGTGCACTTCGCCCACCACCGCGATGGCTCCGAACAACAGGATTCCCTTCTGAATCAAAAACTTCCAGTTTTGCCAGGAGGTCTTCAGTGGAGCCAGAACACTCGGAACTTTGGTCGATATAACTTTCTCTCCAGCTGATTTCACTGACAACTGGAGAAAAATGAACTCGAGAGCGAGTAGCTTTACCGGATGCTGGTGTTGGAGAAGGAGATGACGGGGGTGGAGGAATGCTGCTTTCTCGCAATACACCACCGCCACCACCACCGCTGCTGCTACTACTACTACTGTCGACAATGTTGTCTGCTACTATTCCTTCATCATAATGTCTACTAGATCCACTCACGCAACGAGCAAATGCCGGCTCATTCCTTTGCTGCCCTGCAGATGTGGATTCCACCGGCGACGAGGAGGGTAGTTTTTGACTGGATGCTGATGATGATGACGATGAGGAAGAAGATGAAGTGGAAACAAATCCTCCAGGAGCTGGGCTCGGAGTGCGAGAGCTGACAACTACTACTTCCACTTCATTTCGTGGTCCGTACGTTTTAGTTTTGAGTGGAATCCCCGACGGGGCTGAGGAGCCGGCGGGGGAGTCACTTCTTAGCATTTCTACACTTGAAATAGAGTCAACGTTACCACTAGTAGTGCTTATGGTATTACTATTCTTACAAATATTTCTGCCGTTTGTGCTCATCCCACCACTATTTGTACATGTAGCAGCATTAGTTGTTGCAATGTCAAATTCCATCACACCCTTTACGGATGCTGCTTCTCCTCTAGATATAATATTGTGCTCATGAACTTCTTCCCTTGTCTCTACACTCGTAGTAGTAGTAGTAGTATTATTAGCATGCATACACGGGAATTGTTTTAAGATTAGTATATCCGGAACGATGGCTCCTTGCGTGTCGTTATTTTCACCTCCTGTAGGCAAGGTTTTACTATTAGTGCTGCTGCTACTGCCACTTATATTAAGAAGGCTGTTACTCTTTGTACAAGTTGTGATTGTCCCTTTTGGGAATACTTTTGACAAATTCCCATTTGCCTCTGAAGCACTCTGCTGCTGTTGCACTCCAGCAGCCGTTGTAGTAGAACTGCTCGTGCTACCGGCTCCCTGTGCTAAAGAATCATTGGAATTTTGTGTTTTACTCGCATTCTTTTCAACTCTTGTTCCTGCTGACGGAGCGCTACCATTATGAGAATTAGGACCAACAATGTATGAAGGGATAGTTGGTGCGACCGCTACTACAGCGGCTTTAATGGCACCCAAGGGGACAGAAAACTTATCTATACCAGCATAAAGACTGATATCTTCCAGATGCAAATGCTGCTGCTGCTGTCTGATATTTTTAATATTACTGCTGCTATTCTGATGCTGCTGTTGTGGTTGATCCCTTCTTTGCGGTGGTGGTGGTGGGGCTGCTACTACTACTATTGCTGCTCCTGGTTTGCTTTCGTCCTTTGATATTTCCCGTGCCGCTTTGGTGTTGTTGGTTAAAGGAAAAGCAGAGGAGGAAGACGGAGAGCTTTTTATGCTGGTGCTGTTACTGCCACTACTGCCGTTTTTGTTTGCTGAGCAAGTTGCATCTATTGAACTTGGGCTGAAAGTATTATTTTCCTTCAGTGGAAGTCGGAGTTGGCGTTCTTTATCAGGCCATGTGTTTTGCTGCTGAGAATGTGCACTACCATGTTCTCTTGTAATAATAGGGAATGAGGAGCATGGGAACCCATAGCCCGATGAAAAACTAGAATTATTCGCTGCCGAGATTGAATGCAGGTCTAGGTTGACTTGAGGCAAAACATTGGAAGTCGGAGAATTACCCTTGTTACCAGCAGCAGAAACTTGCGAGTCGTGGGATTCAAATGCTGTTGCAGCTCTTGCGTTAGTATGGTGTATATTAGTTTCACTGCTAGTACGTGGATGATGTGAAGAACATCCGAAAAATCCAAAATTAGAATCCCCTAAAATAACTCTCTCCCTTCCTGTTGTACTAACTTGCGATGTAGCAGTGGAAGCGGGGCCACCAATAGCTCCACTTTTTTCAAGATTTTTAACTGATTGACTATGGTAATATTCTGCTGGTTCAGTTTTTCTATGTTTATTATTATTTTCCACTGTGGAGGATTCCTTCTCAGCAGCAATGTATGATGGTGGCTCAACTGGCCCAGAAAATGATACACATTCCTTTGGAGCTACATAACCAGCGAGAAATTTTTTCACTTCAGCTTCAGCCACACCTATCTGATTGGGGCAATACTGTTCTGCGATGACAACTTTATTATTACCACGGCCATCACCAGTAGTGAGATGATGATGATAACCCTTACTGTTATTACCACACTCCACTGATCTTTGCCGTTGTTGTTGTTGCGTGAGCTTGTTGGCTGTGCTACTGGGGTCAATATTATTATCCAAAGTGGCAGAGCACTGAGAATGGTTATTACTACTACTGCTCCCTGTATGAGAATGATGATTATTGGAAATGCGATAAGGGTTTTCGGTAGTAATATTATGCTGATTCAGAGATGATGGTGATGCTCTAGAGTAATTATCGTTTGGTCTTGGTGCACTATTATTATTGGGTTTTATGGGAACGCCAGAGCTGAGGGCAGCAGGATACGAGGTGGAGAATTCATGGGACTCCTCATGATTGAGTTGCAGATTATTATGAGCCACATCCGCACTTGTCGAATCGTCCAGCGTAACTGATCCTAAAACATTATGTTGATGATGATCTTGTTTTTGTTGTTTATACTGCGCTTCAACATGACCAGAAAAATTCTTGTTCTTACTGACTGGCTCGCCAGCACCACCACCACTACCACCATGGGTAACAATCAAACCTTTGTGTTCACTATTACTTCTGTTATTATGAGCACCAAAGCCACCACCACCAATGTTGCTTCCATTAGTACTGCTCCTTGCGGCAGACACATAAAAATGCGACTGTGGTAATGCCACTTGAGAAGATCTTGTTGTTAATTCATCGCTATTCTCGTATTGCTCACGCTGATTATTCTGCTGTCGCTGCTGCTTATTGTGCTGCAGTTGTTGGTGATGTAATAAGAGTGATGTGTTTTCTATTTCATGTCTGTGTGGTTGTTGTTTTTCAAGTGGGAATGATGACGAGGATGATAATTCTTGCTCTTTCACTGATGTTGAATGCTGTTGGATCCCATTAACAGCGACGGCAGCAGCGTGAGTAACATTTCTCATCTGCCCAGCCTCGTGGCTAGTTGCAGAAACAGTTTTCTGAGTGTATGAACTAACAGCAATAAAAATATTATTGGTAGTATGAGTGTTATTTGTAGGACTGTTGCTTTGCATGTTTTCATTTAATATTGGCATGGCTGGCGGAGCAACGTGAGCAGTGGTGGAAATACAAGAAGCATTATTATTATCTGCAATATCATCATCATCGTAGTCATCTAAGCAGCTCTCAAACACAGGCAATTTTTTATCCTCATAATTCCGCGTAGTTGTACCAGTACTCGCATTCGTATTGTATTTATTAATATTCTCCTCTCTGCTGCCTACAACAGGAGGAATGATGTTGGTGCTGATGATGCTATGCATATTATCATTTCGATGAATGCTGATGAGTGAGCCGTTCAAGGTTGACACTGGCCCACTTTTCTTATTATCGCAGTTATTAGCATTCGTTTCGTTTTGACTTTGAGAATGATACTGTGCAGCAGGAGAAGGAGAGGCAGATGTGCTGTTTGCACTAGAGCTTGCTTGTGCATGTGCCAAAGAGGAAGACAAGGCAGAAAACGATGACGGTGATGTGATTCTCTCTGTGGTTGTAGTAGTCATCGCCGTAGTCGTGGCGCCTACGACACCCGACACTGACGATATTGGCGATGCCACTGTTCCTGAACCCTGTTTTTTGCTTGGTGAGTTCACGATTATGTCATAAGCCATATCCACATTATTCCTCTCCACAGCGGACTCTGCTGCTTCGTACTCACTTTCACTGTCGCTCCTCTGCCGTCGAAATCTTGGCTGTTGAGAGGGTGAAGAAATAATTTCACTTTGCTCATCGCCTGATGATGAGGAGGAAGATGAAGAATAAGAGGAACTTGATGAATGTTTCTGGCTTTGATGGTGGTGATCATGTTCGCTGAGAGGACAAGTTGAGAAAGACTTGTCAGCAACACTTGAAAGGGGAGATGATGAAAGTTGCAATGGAGCATGTTTCCTTGCCTCATCGTCTCGTTCTCCTTCCGCATCATCCACTCCTGACATGTTTAATACTCCTGCTAATAATCCTTTCGCACAAGAAGAGTCTTGTGTTGTCGTAACGGAATTCGTATCTATCGCGTGGTCTGTCTTGTCCCTTTTCTCAACTCCTCGTTTTCTTTCTTCTCCTGGCTGTGAGTTTGTTGGAGAAGAAGAAGAAGTTTTGGAAGACAGGGAGGAAGAAATGCTAGACACTTCCTTACCATTCCTTTCATACTCATTTATTATTATGGTAGTGGTTTGTTGTTGCGGCTGATGTGGAGAAGCCATACAAGAGCTTTCAGTTGTTTCTGTTGATGACGATGAAATAATATCACCGTCATCATTCTCGCTAAATGCATTCTCTTTGTCTACATCGCCATCCGTCATTGTACTCGTCATATTATTATTATGGTGACTGACTTGCTCATGGATGCTTGGAATGCCGATAGTGGTATCTACTTTTGCCTCCATGCTGCTGGATACATTTATTGGGGAGAACGGACTCTCTACGTTACTTTTGACACCGTTACTCGGATGGTTGGCTGTTACAGGAAACTGCGCAGATAAAGTTGACGGTGAAGTGTTTGCCAACTTGTCTGACACAGAATTAGTATGTGCACATGCTTGATTTGCATGAGTTGATGTTTTCAATGTTGTTACTGGAAATGATGAAATCATGGTTTGAGATGCAGTCGGACTGCTTCCATTAATGCTAATGGGTTGCCCTTCATGTGAGGAATGATTATTATGATTTGCTAATTCACGCTTATCTTGGCCACCATCAGATACTGTTTGATGCAAGTAGTTGCCATTAGACTTGGTGTTTGGCGATAATGATGTTGTTGATTGAAGGTTGATTATTGTAGGGACAGGTGAGGATGTTGGAGGTGGTGGAGTAGTTCGTTTTATATCAGGGTGGAGACCGTTAGAATCAACTGGGAATTCCAAAGGTATGGTGTCATGATTCATGTAATTTGAGTGATGATGAGAATTCTGGGTTGTTCTACTTTCACTACTACTCTCGTAGGAGGAATTCGCTCCCGTACCATTTTCCATGTCGCTTCTTTCGTTACATGACACGTTTTGGTTTTGTACTTGTGCTTTGTCAGTTTTGATGGTGGAATGACAATCTAATGCAAATTCATGAGGTGTATCTTTAATAGCATTAGTTATACTGGTGGCGGCAGCTTGGTCCGGAGCATTATTGGGAATGTCTTTCTGTTTCTCAGTGGCATGCAGCTGTTGTTGCACTTGTAAGCTCTCTTCTTTACTGATACTCATCTTGTTACAACTTAAGCTGGGAGCACTACTTATGCTACTCTCTGGTTCCGATGAGGAGAGAGACGAGTAAACGAAAGGATTTAGAGCAAACTCGGCTCGGGTGATATACTCTTTGGCACTGTCTAGTGAAAGGCTGGCATCCACTTCTTCTTGGGCATTTGTGGGGGAAGCTAATAAAGCAGACGGGCTAATACTGGAAGTAGGAACTGGGGCAGCGGGAGAAGTGGTTTTGTTACAGTCCTCATTTTGTTTCCCATTAGTTGACATGATCACATTACTCTCCTCAATGAAAGCTCCTGGAGTGGATGCAGCGGTGCTTGAAATCCCATCATTCCCGATGCCACTGTCTTCTGATAGATTTTCCGTAGACCTGAGTCCTGAACCGGATGTGCTGGAAGACACGGTGGATGTGGAAGAACTGGCAACAGAGTTCTTATTACTTATCTGATTTAAGCAAGGACCAGGAAAGCCTACAACAGCCGCATCAGAAGAGGCAGAGGCATTCAAGTGTTGAGAAGGAAGAGATTGTGAGCCTTCAATTTTATTATTCTGCTCTACATCCTCCTCCTCCTCTTCGTCTTCTTCGGGAATCACCAGTCCTCTGTCATCTGCAGCAGACACCTCATTCGAAGACTCAGACTCTGAGCTTGGCTCGGACACTTCTTTGATATGATGAATGGATGGGAAAGTGTCAGGTTTGGAAAAGAGAAGCTCTGTGCCAGCCAAGCAGTTTAAACTGTCAAAACTACGAAAGGATTTGAGTCGGGATGGGGAGTCGAATGAGCGTCTACTTCGGGTGCCACCTCCAAATATACCTCCAGATGAAGGGTTGAATCCACTACTACTCCCCCCACCATTTCCAGCATGCGGTCCGAGAGAGAACTCTGCGAGAACAACCCCTTTCTTTTCAGAATCGTCTGATGATGAGCAACTCTCCTCAGACTCTGTTTCCTCTTGTGATCGACATTCCTCCTCTTCAGAGCCGGGAGATGAGTAGAAAAAGTCTTCTTCTGCAACCTCAGCTGGAGCTTCCGAGTCCGACGAAGAGGGTGACAGGGAGGAACCAAATGTTTCTCTACTCTCTGCATTCCCAAGTTTTTTACTACTCTGCTCTTTTTCTTCGCCAACCTCGTATATAATCTTTGTTGTAGAGTTTTCCTCTGAATGAGCTTTCACATTCTCCTGAGTTAGCATTTTTAGGCCTTTTGTTGTCGCTTCATCCTTGCTCTCATTATTTTTGCTCTCAATAAAAGCTGGATGATGGCCTGCTCCTGTCTTGCTTTCATTGTTATTGCTTGCTCCTGTAGAAGACGGAGTAGTAGTTTTTTGGCATCGTGCTCCTTCGCTTAATGCAAGCCCGGCAGAAGCGACACTCGCATTTCCAGTGGAATTCAATGATTTGGTTGCTGCTTGGTTCTTTCCACCCAAACCATTGTCGGACTCAACTGCCTGCCCAACCGACTGTGACTGATGGCCGAAAGCGAGAACGGACCGTCTCCTGGGCTCT
>JAQIXX010002745.1:0-22778 GCA_034700605.1 Willowsia nigromaculata | reverse complement strand
AAATATTTGTAATTAATTGATGCTCTATGGGTCATTTGACTCGAAAAGAGCCAAAGAGAAATAAAACCTTATTATTATTATTATTATATATTATTCAAAAGAAAGTTATGTTTTTATGGGGCACTTCAAATCACAGCTCATAATGTATTGTTGCAGCTTTTTCTCACAAAATTTCGTATATGTTCGTGTGGTAAAATCATGATATACATTAGAAGCACCACCAATACCATCATCCACCACGAACAGAAATAATTTAGTACAACAACAACGAACATAAGTTGCCAGTCTCAACTTGTGATCGAGAGGCAATAAGTAATAAAACCAATTAATATATTTCCATGAGCAAACTAATGAGTTCATTCTTGTTGAATAGAAATTTATTTGCATTTCCTTAAGTTTTTGAAATTACATACGTAAAAAACAAATAATGGATGTAATTAATACAGTTGAGGAGAACTATTGATGCAAATAAGTTAATAAGATTCATATTACAAGCCATTTTTCAAGAAAAATTGATAGGTTTCAAACACCATATGCCTGTTACCATTAATGAATGAAAAAATTACAAATTGTTTCCTTAATGACTACAATGAGTTTTTTAATTACTTGTAGATGTTTAGTATTTGCGGTCATACTACGGTATCTTATAAAATTTGCATTACAAATTATAAAATAACTTGTCATCAAGACACTTGTGGCGATTTTAATGTGAATGTATCTGGTAGAAACCACCTATTAAGATGATAATTGCGGTAGTAACTCTAATTTGTTTAATCGTGAATGGTCAATACTTATGTAAATATAATTGACCTGCCTAAATATTAGATTAGCATTACATAGTGTCATGTTCCTAAAGATTTATATTGGCAGTTTTATGCAATACTACAAGTTTGCTGGTTACTCTTTTTGGCATGGCTCAATTAGCACAGCAATTGATTTGATAGTATGATAATGTTATGAACACGATACATGAATTATATGTTACTCTAAAAACATTTATTAACAAATCTAAGCTATTCCACCTAAAATACAGAAAATTTAAACTCTAATTTTTTACATCATAGTATTAATTCGGAATATAATGAACTAGCTTGGCAAACCAAATTCGTTTTCCCGGAGTACATACCATCCAAACATTTTATATGAAGTTAAGCAAACAATAGATACAAAAGGTCTTTATTGAAAATGCATTTTGTCTCTTTTTCTTTGCCTCTTTGTCTTTTTCACAATGCCACCGATTAGTTCGGATTTTTTGCTATTTTGTGATCTTTGCTACAGGGTAAAATCTTAGCATTATTGCAAGCGTTGACGAAAAATCCTAATAAACTTTCGGGTTACGCACGTAAGATTGATTTGTTAATGTCATGTAGTTTTTAGTTTTGCCATTTAAAATTGGGGTTTTGATTCAGAATTCTTGTTTGACATTCAGAAGTTTTGGCATAATATTATGAGTGACACTAAGACAGTACACCGGACTCATCTGAAAGCTAGCTGTTTTATTCATTTTTAGTACCCAGTACCATAATTTATTATTCCGAATTTATTTTGCTGATACTACATTTTGTGATGACTACAGATAACCAGCTCTGGTTAGAAGCAAAACTCAGATCCATGGCTTTTTACCAAAGGTTTGTAAGATCAGTATTTTAAATGGCCTTGATTGTCTCAGAAAGGCTCAAATCCAATTTAAAATAGTTCTCAAATGTAAATTAATTAGGCTGTTCTGTGGATATACAATCGTACAAACACTCAACCAATGTACAAAACTCAGCTCTCTTCTCTGGAGTAAAGTCCCAACAATTTTGCATGACTTCAAAACTAAAACACGAAAACATTGAAAAGTTATTACAAATTAAGGGTTATACGTACTAGATAATTTGTAGATTGCAGTTTTATTGTCATTATTACAGTTTTGATGTTGCAAATACTGGCATCGTCATTCGGAATCCTTTTTCCAGGTCATCTATAAATCCTGGTGACCATTCTACTCGCCATGGATACGGTGTGTCACCTGAATTATCATACAGCAATTAAAATTATAGTAGTAAGTAGTCAATGAGTAATCATTAATACTACTTGTTTTAAACCTAAATATGCTTGCATAGTATCTAAAAAGTTTTAACATTTGTTTGTTTTATACAAAAAAGCGATAGCAGAATTGAGTAATGAAGCATGCATTGTAATGCAATGTACACCAATCATGCAACAGGTGTAGGCTTCCTTAAAGCTATAAACTGTAAAAATATTTACCCAAGCTAAATATTTCCCACATTGTCACCCCAAAGCTCCATACATCTGATTGCTTTGAAAAATCCATTTTTCGTAACGTTTCTGGAGCCATCCATTGCCAAGGTAATTTTTCATACGCATTAGTACTTGCAAATGTCAGATACTCTGGAAGTCTCCGTGCCAAAGAAAATCCACTAATTTTACAAGTTAGATTCTGTGTCAACAGAATACGCTTTGCAGACAGGTTTCCATGAATTGCATTCTGATTAAAAGCGTGTTCCATACCACGTGCTATCTCCAATGAAAATCGAATTAAATCTTGGACATTACACTTCCTTTTCTTTGCAGCTTTATTAACTTTCAGATAATCTAATAAAGAACCCCCTTGACAACATTCAGTGACAATCCACAACACACCCTTTCGCAGATCTGAGGTGTAAAATCCTATAAAATGGATAATGTTTGGATGTTCCCCAATATAACAGAGTAATTTTACTTCACTCAAAAATCCTTTAAAAACGTTTTTCGAGCATGTCGACTTTGGAATTTTAACTAGCACATCCTTGTGGTTTCCTTCAATGTTTACCTGACTTCGATACAAAGTAGAAACCTTTCCTTCCGCGAAAATGTTTGAATAGTCAATGGAGATACTGGTTTTTGGTAGTTCGTACTGTTTTTGATACATTAATCCATCAAAAATATTGGTTATTTGCTTGTTTGTGTTGGATTTTAGCTTAATGGAGGCTTCATGTAATGTTTCCCGCCGGCCTTTCCAAAATTCTTGTAACTCTCTCCTTGACAAGTATTGTCTTCTACGCTTTATTACAATCAACACAATTGACAACAGCACAATAATTGTTACAACAATTGTTACAAGTCCTACTGCAATAAATTCTGCACGAATTTTAGCTATGTTAGCATCTCCTTTGTTGGAAGCAGCTTTATCAGATTGACGTGACTCACCCCTATGTACGTCATTTGAAATATTCAAATTTGGGAATTCTGAAAATTATTAATGGTGCTATCAGGGTTTTGCTTTCCTGATACTTCTTTTGATTGAGACTTCGTTCTAGGATACGGCATGGTGGCGTCCGAAAAATTTGGGTTGGTGCAAGTAAATATATGTCTGTGTCTGGTGTTTGATTCAGTAATGTATGTCTTTGACAACCAAACTGTTAGTTACATTACTGTAGTTACAAATGATTCTGCAATTGGTGTTTTTAATGCTACGTGACTCGTTAATTCTTAAAAAAAATTATTACTTCAGTATGGCATGGCTGACGTCAGTCAAAAACCGCATCAAACATTTAAATTTTCTCCGTAAATTTTCTGTTTTCATTGTAGATTTGAGTCGAAAGTGAACTTTAGCTAGGTTGGAATATGCATACCGGTGACTGAAGCAAATGGGGTAAAAACAGATGTTTATCCAGATGTAAACCCACATTTTTTTACAGTTACAAACCACGAATTAATTTTATATATCAGAAGAGTCAAGTTTTCCATGTAATATTTTTTTGTTTCTTTCTCTGTTTCGTAAGCCAATTGTATATGTACATATAACTAGGGTTGACACGTCCCCTGTAAACATTAGTTATGACTCTAAGTACCATATTAACGATTACTTTTTGATAGTGTAATAGACAAACTATATCCAGAATTATCAGCCAAAAAATATTTTTGTTTTCTGTATTCAAAACAAATAAAGTATGAAATTCCATTCCTTATATGTATATTATTTAGTTACGTCTGCCAAACTTACATGCATTTGCATTAAAGCAGTTCCTTGTAATAAAAAGATACTCAATTCAGTTTTATAATTTGTATTGTGACAAAATAATTTACAACTTTGTGTTGTAAATCTTTGCGTACACAAACAGTTGCTAGCTTGTTAAAAAAAACCGAAAAATTTGGTTTAATTATTGCTAGGATTGATTCCTAACCAACATGATTTCTTGAGACAAATTTTCTTTGAAATAATATCATTTAATTGGTATGCTAACCAACAATTGAGCATTACATGGTTTTTATGTCAGAGTGGTTTCTCCTCTCTCCTTTGTGTTTGTTTCCGTTTAAGAGCCACAAGCTTCCGGTCAGTAGTACTGTAAAAGTAGATCTACGAGTACTGACTCAGTACTCGTAGATCTACTTTTTTTATCAACTTTACTTTGTACATTACCAAGTTTAGATGTTATGATGAATTCGTAACTCTATGAGTTTGAAATTATAAATGAAAATTCTTTCATATGACAGCAAATTTTTAAATGCTTGCATACATTTACATCTCTCTAGTATTATTCATTGAACATGGTTTCTTTTATGATTTAAGAAATAAGATGAATACTGAACAAGTAAGCTTTGAAATATAAACTTTATTATGATACAGCTAATGATGTCTGGAATGTGTTCAGCCTTATTTTTGGACACATCATGTTTATGGTTATTGTTGTGGCCAACATAAAAAGAATGCATGTAGATGATGTGAATAATTAAGTATCGTATGTGCATAAAAATATATTCCCAGGATGTTATTTCTTATCGATACTAAAGAATGCTTAGCAAATGATATATATAAAATATTATGCGTTTAAATGTTTTTATTCATTAAGCACTCCTGAAGCATATAATATAATCATAATTACAAATTTTACGTTGCCTTATTAGCATTAGAGGGTCCTAAAGCCTTTGACCTACTGCATTGAGACATCAACATTGTAAAATATTCCACAAGATTACTGAAATTCGGTCGGCGCTCTGGCTTATGCTCCCAACATTCATTCATGATACTGAAACTGGAAGAAAGAATACTTTTTCTTTATGACTTGATACGTATTATCATTAATAATCATAATTGATACATGCGCGCTGACACACAAGACTCAGTTTAGTTAGCTTACATTGCTTCTGTAGCGAAAGCAGGAATTTTCATTCTCATTCCATTCTCAATCTCGGTTAATAATTTGGCTGACCATGAAACACCAGTATACGGAGTATCTCCTACAGATTTATAAACAACTTTTAGTCAATATGAAAATGTTAAATTGGAATAATTATTAATGATATGGTGACATGGATTATAAACCTAAGCTAAAAATTTCCCAAATAGTAACCCCATAACTCCACACATCAGTCTCGTTCATAAATTGGGAATTCCTCAACAACTCTGGAGCCATCCACTGCCATGGTAACATTTCTTGATGATTATTTCTAATTTGAGTCGCAAAGCCTTTGAGTTTTGGCGAAAACCCAAAACCTTTGATTTTGCAAGCTAGATGCTGATTCAATAGCACCTGCTTTGCTGAGAGATTTCCATGAATTACATTTTGACTGACAAGATACTCCATTCCAGAAGCGATTTCCCGGGAAAATTTCATGAGCTTGTCAATAATCCCTTCTTCTAATCTCTTTCGATTTCTACTTTTCAAATGATCCAGGAGAACTCCTCCAGGATAGTACTCCATGAATATCCACAACACTTTCTTTCTCAATTCTTGGGTATAACAGCCCACATAGCGAGCTATGTTGTAATGGTCTCCCATGTAACACAATAGCTTTACTTCGCTTAGAAAGCATTTGAAAACTTCTTTGGAGGAATTTTTATGAGGAATCCTTACAAAAACCTCATTCTGACCATTTTCAATAATGCCTCGATATGAAGTCCAATATTTTCCAGAACTGAGAGGATTCTTGAAATCCAAAATTACATCATCCTTCAAAATCTCATTCTTCTTTTGATACACAAGTCCATCGTAAATGTTTCCAGTGCGAATTTTTGTATCGCGATAACTTTGTGCCGCTGCCGTCAATGTCTCTCGATGACCATTCACAAAATCATTAACTTCTTTGTTTGATAAGCCACTACGTACACGACTGATTTTGATAAGTACTGCTGTTGTGATCATGATTATGAGAGACAGGATTATCAATATACCACAATAAATAGCCTCTTCTGACGAAACTAAGAGCCAGAAAGAAAATGGCATGTCATTCTCGTCATATTTGTAATCTTCCATTTCGCTTGAATTCCAGATTTTACGAACAAATGTGGTATCATTGAAAATATCCTTAAATTCAGATATATTTTTCGGATCATTGTAGTAATAAATATTCCATAAACTAGGCGATTCTTTGTACTTATTTTCTGAGACAAATGCTGGAAAGAAATAATGGATTTCGTACTGATTTCCATACATTTGTGCATCAGATAGAAACAATAACAAATTCTTTGTTTGCCCGTTTGTCCCATTATCATATATAGAATTCAACCTAAAGTAAACTTTTGTCAAGTTTGGATGTAAATACTTGAGTAGTTTGGTCGTATAGAGGTGGTAATTGAAAAAATTCTGCATTACTAATTTATCAGAACTGCTAGCAGGTATTGAATTAGTTTCACAAATCAAGCAGCGTATATGCGGAAGGCCCCCATAAAATGTTCTATTCTTTGTAACCTTATCTGCTAAATTTGTGCAGTTTTTATGAACAATTCCATCGTAAATTCCGCCTTGATCAAATGCAAAGTCTTCATCAGTCTCAATTAGTAGCATTACGTGGACTTGAAAGTGGTCATTTGGTTTGATGGAAGCAATCTGTTTTAAGTATTCTTGATATGTTGTATTCCAATGTTTGCTTTGAATGTATAGGTGTCTGCCCATTATCTTATTTTTATCTAAATATTTCATGAATTTTGTGTTCTTTATAATTTCACACAGAATTTTCACTTGATTCGCTCTCAGCCTAATTTCTACTTTTCTAGCTTTCTTCATCACGAGCAGTAAAAGAGTTTCAATGTCGGAGCTTGTCATTGAAGTATTTTCCAGCTTTAAATCTAACTTAAGTGTGGTTCCCAAATATTTAGAGTCAAAATTTATATTTTGAATGCTGGAACTATTTTCTGCTGGAATGAGGCATGGATTCATGCCTTTTGTCCAAGATCCAAATACTTTAGACGTAATATGGAGTCGACGTATAAACATTGGGACAGAGTCAGCCACCCTACTCGTAGTAAGCTTTTTCCATACAAGTGGATTACCAAAACTGCTGTCATCCATCTGCTGTTCCAATATAATCGGAATATTGTGGATTGCAGCCCACGTAAAAATTGCATCGTAAAACTGGCCTATCTTCTCTGCTATTTCGCTACAATAAATATTGTTCTTATTTGATATCCCTTTGCCAATGTATTCTCCTTTCATTACTAAAGTTATACTCCTTCCAGGGTAGCTTTCTAATATTTCTTTGCGTGCGTTTAAAAATGCATCAAATTTTGTAATGATACGTAGGAAAAAATCTTCCGCTGTTCCGTCTTTGAAACTTACGATTAATTTCCAAAAGAACCCATTTGTCGTTTCTTTTATGTAACATAGGGATGTGACCGAGCTTACTAAGTTATTTGAAATGCAGGTATTATTGCAGTTGTTATCGCTTATATTTATGTATCCAGTCCATATTTCACAAATAGAGCTGTAGTTGGTGTTGTTATTTGATATATTTATGAAGACATTCACTATTTCCTTCCAACTATATGTATCCGATTGGCCGAATTCTAAAGGAAACATTATAGATTTCATCTGCATACTACTCAATTTTTGAACTTGTTTTAAACTGTCACTAAACGGCGTTAAGAACGGTTCACTCTTGTCTATCATGAAATATGCATACTTTGGTTGTCTACAGTTAATTTTGTAGCATAATAAATTAGGTGAACTATTGTTAACCATTGCAGTCCATGTACCTAACAGAAATCATGAAAAAGATAAATTTAATCAAATGAGTTATATATAAATTTGATGGTTGAAATCAATCATCATTTATACTTACTCCCATTAATTGCAACGGTATCGAATTCAGAGGTAGCAAGATCCTCCAGAAAAATACTCGCAGATGGGGGGAGAAAGTCTGTAAGAATATTTGCTATTGAGGGAATAAGTAAATTGTTTGAACTTATCCACTTTATATCTGGCCCCTTCAAGAAAGCTGGAGTACTTTCCGGGAAATAGAGAATTACGGGATTTCCATTGATATTTTTCCAAGTCCATTCAGTCAAGTAATTTTGCAATAAATGTGTTTTACGAACACGTGTTATTTCGTCGATGCCATTTACTTTAAGAGTTATTTCTATTTTGTAGAGCACAGGTCGATTGCCTATCGAAGGCAACAACTTGTGAATGCGCCTTTGTACATATTCAACTAGCCTGTCCATTTGCTTTTGAAAAATACCAAATGAGTATACAGGACTTATGGTCGCATTCAAACTCGTAGTCCGCACAACGAGATAGTCGGCTAGACTTAAACTTTCATTGTGAACAACACATGCCAAACTTTTCTCGTTAAATTCGTATCCAATCGTAAGATTATAATTAGCTTTGATCATTCTAATGATGTTATTATTATCATTTATCTCTCCGCATGTCAAATCATCAACGGGTAATTCAATGGAAAAGCTGACAAAGTTTGATGATGGTGATTTGACAAGTGTTGGGAAACGTAATTCAAAAGCTGAGAAGTAACTGTTCTCTAAATATTTCTCGGAATTCTGGCCTTGACCTATCCAATTCTTGTCTCTACAAGAACAAAATCAAAGACAGCAGTAATGGTAAACTAGAGGAACAACTTCTAGAATATTTAACATCATGGAACTTTTGGAAATTTAATTATACATATATACAGCAGTTATTTTTGTTCTCGGTACGTGACAATTTTACAAATAAAAACCTAAAATGAAATTGCAAAATTACCTTATTGTTACAAAAAACCTGTCTGTAAAATTCAGAATTTGTGATTCTTCCAAAAATTTGAATATTTTGTTGAAATCGGAAGAAAGGCTTACATGGTGATCTAGCTCTATGGAAACACAAGAAAATTGCTTATTCCTTTAATATTGTTCTCATTATAATAGGATGTTATAACGATATATAGCAAAACATTTATACAACCTGTGTGATAGTATATACTAATTGGTGTATTTGAAGCGCTGCTTCTCGTTGCCATAAGTTTTAGTGTATCCTTAACCGTCTGTCGATCTCCATCAGGTTTTAGCACATCAAGAAGAGTTTTAGTGATGTCAAATATTACACCATTGTTCCGATTCTGAGCTGACTCTACAATGGTTAAGAGCATAATTTGTAGAAAAAGATTTAACGAACAGATTGAAAACATATTGGAAACACTGTTTAAAAATGATCATTGGCAGTTTACAAAGCGACACACAAAAAAATTCTGGCTGGTACATTTTAGGCATTCTTATGCATCAAAGTGAATTGATGATACCAAGTATGGTCAGTTATCTTTTACGTAGTACTTATTTGTATTGAATACTTAGTATGCACCACTTATCTTTGCGGATTGAACTTTGCGGTTAAATTCCACTGGTTTGTGTTGGTGACTAATAAATGTTAGGGAACGAGTTACAGTTGACTTTGACTATTGTGTGAAATAGCTTAGTTCATGAAAGTTTTAACTCAGCTTGTTGCTTTTCACAGTAAAAAGCTTTTATGACGTTCCTCAAACTAATACTATGTTTTATTACATAAATAATCTTTCTTGGATCAGAATGTCAGAAGATAACATAATCTGAAATACGTATGTATACATGTAATGCCTTATATGTGTGAGTCTTTTATTTAAAACATAAACATGACAACTCAAATTAGAAATTTCAATTCAATAAATAAAGGAAAAATATATTTTCCATTTAATGCGACAGTAGGAAACATTTACTATGTTTAGAAACCCGTTTTTGGTCAATTACGATATTTCTGCTCGTTTGGAAATTAGGATTTTTGTTAGATTGTTATTTCTTTTGAAATACTTGGTTAAATGCATTCAAGCAAGTATTGTTAATCTATAAAACTACACAGATCTTCAATAAAAAGTAATTTTTGTAGTACACTAAATTATCTATGTGCTACGCATATATACGAACGGTAGTAATAAGGACCAATCATATTCATATAAACATTGAATAGTTGCCGTTTTAGAAGTAAGCATTCGTTCTTCCTAAGCTTGACACATGCTTCTGAGAACGATTGCATCAAAATGATTCCATCGCATGCAATTTTTGGGTAATAAATGTACCTATATAATGTATATAGTGACTATAACACAACATGCAGTAGAACAAGCTTTACAATAATAATGTAAGCAACTGTCAGCTTTCAAAACTTTGACTAGATCAGTTGAGATTGAGATACACACTACATGAATATAGCAAAAAACTAACATGCAAAAACAGCAAAAAGTCTTTTATAAAAAATATTTGCACGAGCCAAATACGCGTTACCTGCAGCAAACGCATTCAGTGCTTTGGTTCATGCAAAACACCGAGTCTGACTTATATTCCACTACACTGCTAGGTAGAATAAAGCATGGGAACCAATCATGACCAAAACGTCGTTGATGACCAAATAAGGCAATGAAAACCTCGTGCTATTCGGATTTGCTCTTTATATTACAGTGCATTACTCATCCCATCATCATCATCATTTATATCACCTTCTCCGGAACCGTGCACTGCACTCAATTTTGTATAACAGGAATTCCCAGCATTTTTATAATATACAGCATGCAAAATCTGTCAAATCTTCTGTCATTTCAAATAGTCAATTGCAATACAAATTCATATACATTTTTCATTTATTGCTGCTTTTCATGGTTCATGCTCAGTCTCATATTATTACTTACTTACTTGTTAGTTGACACTTGCCATGATAGCATCGCTTTTGTTTGTCAAATGAAATTTTTTCACGGACATTGTCCTTCAAAGAAATGGAACCTATCCGCGTTGGAGAGATACACCCACTGGAAAACTCCTTGGTAAGTTTAATCACATGCAAATACTTTAATATTTTTTTAAATTCGTTCAAATTTATTTTTCATTTTGCAGGTACTGGAACGCATTTTCAAGTACTCGAATGCCAGAGACTTGAAAACGTGCAGACAAGTGTGCAAACTATGGGAAGAAAGTACATTGGAAGCTTTCAGAGAATCTTTTCGAGTGGTGATTTTATGTAAAGATGATGATGGGAACTTATGCAACTTTCTGGGTCTGATAGAGGGGAGGGGATCATTTAAAACCCCATTTGCTTCTGCGTTTCGTATCATTGCAGAGACTCCCCCACTAGACATAGATTTTCAAAGATTTTGGAAGGTTTGTGGAAACCACATTAAATGCTTAGAACTGATTCATGTGAACTTTGAATTTGCTGATACATTTCGTGAAGCTATTTTCAAGGCATGCCCACTTCTGCAGGAGCTGAAACTACTTGGACCCCGTGTTTTTGGTCAGAGGTGGGTGCAATCTATGCAATACCAACTACCAACATGCTACCTTGTGTACACACTTACTATTAGTTAAACAATTAACTTAATTTTTAGACGAAAACCATTTACAGAGTTGGGATATCAAGATTTTGTCGAAGAGCCAGTAGAGTGGACTCCACCGCAGTATCCACCAAATCCAAATTTAAAGATGCTGACAACTGACAGTCGTCGTGTCGTTTCCTGGATGGAAATGTTTTCTAACTTTCTAGCAATCAAGGTATGAATTTTGTATGATTCAACATATAAAAAAGATGATCTTGTGCTAAAGAAAACTGTTAAAGATAGTTAAGAATCTATATTTTCATCTTGAAGACTCTTGCATTGGAAGGATACTGGACTGAACAAAGTTACGAAAACTTATTTAAGTCATTTCAGCGTATCCGGCTGCTTGATCCCCAGCATTTGAATCTGAGTCATTTGGAGTTCAGTTTTAAATACTTGTGGAGACCAATGGATATAGTTCCAATTCTTGTCGATGGACATATTTCCTTAAAAGTGTTAAAGATTTTAGTAACCAGGAATTCCCAGCATGTTAACGCTTTGAGAGAAATTTTGTATGGCCATGCAATACATCTTGAAAGTCTTGGATTGATTGGAGAAAATGCAGACTGGCTCAAAATTTTTCCTATCCCTGGAAATAGGAAACTGGAACATCTTCAGGAACTGGAGCTTAAATACCCCATTTTCAAGTCTATGCATTTTTTGGAGTATATTCCTAATCTGAGGAAGTTGGTGTTAATCAACCAGCCAATTTCAATGCTTCGTAACACAGACATAAATGCTGTTGTCTTGGAAAGGTGTACGCAACTGGAAATCAGAGATATGATGGAAATTTTGGAGATTGAAGATCTGAATAAGATTAGCCACTGGCTGCCAAATTTGGAAACTCTGTGGATAAATGAAGTCAATAATAATCTGTTCGGAGGGATTTGTGAATATTTGCCAAATCTAAGAAATCTTCATGTCCGTGGGAGGAAAGACCTCGATGACTGTGGAATCACTGGTTTGGACGAGGAAGATGTCTCAAGAATCAACAAGGAAGGCGGAACGGGTTCCTGGAAACCAATCACTTGTGCAAGACCCAACATTGCATCATTGAAAAGTGAGAATCCATAAAACAAACATAAGTTATGGTCAAATTTTGCGAAAAGTATAATTCCATTCTGCTTGCTAAATCAAGGTCTTGAAAGTATTTCGCTTCAGGGTGATTTTAAGTTAGGATACTGCGCCGCCAAATGTGGAATCCAACAAGCATCTCAATTGAAATGCTTGAGAGCTGAAATAAGCTGTGTAAGATGCATGTATTTCAATTTGTCATTCTTTCAATATTTAAGAATTAGCAATGTTTATAATTCTCTATTTTGTAGGTGAACAATGAAACAAGGAGGTTCCTTCAATCCAGCATCCCTTGGATAGACCACTATTAACTTAAAGTTTTAAACTAATTTTTATGTGAACTTTGCATATTATATAAACACAAATATTTTCGTGTTATAAAAATATAACCATGTACGTATACTGTATTTAGTGGAAATAAAATTTTTGACATTTAACAAAACCTAGAGTTTCTAGAGGGAAGAGAAGTGTATGATCAAATATTTGAATCAATTTCAGATTATAGCGTTTTAAATTTTGCAAAAAGCATGAAATGTCATATGCACGTAGGTAATTTAATTTCACTGTCAAGTATCAAGTCATGATTACACTTTACACCTTTTCCATGAATGATTAACATTTAAAATTACATTGAATTGTTGACTAACTTATTTCAGAATGCATTTTATAAATGTATGTAAATAACACCAATGTTTAAAAAATTAATTTCTTAAAACAAGAGCAAATTAACTGTATTATCCAGAATGACATAAAATGCGGAAACAACTGTAGTTCTTCTAACCACAAAGAAATTGGCTATATCAACGCGAAATGGAGGAACTGAATGCAAAAATCTCTTGAGCCAGCGTGTACATTTTTTGGAGTTTATCCAATTCCGGTGCACATCCTCAGAAACTTGAAGTAGCTGGCCAAACTTCCTTAAGAGAGTCCACAAATATAGAAGCGCAAAGGATGCCATGATACCCATGACGATGGAACGAGGTCCACTTAATGTAATGATTCCATATGACGCCAATGTAGCGACAGACATGGTGACGCAGTTATGCGATGGCATGAACCAAGCTTGATGGCCATGTTGCCAAAAGCGATGAAGCACATGGAGTGAACGTAACGTCCTGATGAAACCCGTGGTGGTCCTGAGAACAGGACGGGTTTTCGGAGTTTTCAGCTTCAAACTTAAAACAAACCATCGACAAATAAATTTCTACCTAATTATTTCTTTTAGTCGTTTCATTAAAACTTACTCCAATTCTCTGAGTGCCCATATCAAACAGCTAATGTAGGCGTACAGATGAAAGCAAAATGCCCACACGTGTGCCCAGGTACTCATCCAAATCCATCCTTGGATCATCAAAACAGGTAGTTTGAGCAGGAATGGAGTTTTTAATGGATTAGCAAAGATGCTCGTGAGAAAATGTAGCCGATAAGGTTTTCTCAAAATGATAATACAATTTGATATGTTCACGAGAGATCCAATGACCAAAATCGTATGGAAGAATTTCCCACAGCGAGGTCCATATACAGATGGAGGCATATATCGGCGCTTGAATACTCTGAAAAAATTTATATAACGTTGCGTAAAATTTGGAATTTCTTCACCCTTGACAAGTGTGTTGATTTGGAGGACGACAGGCATCGAGTAGCACCAAAAGAGATATCCCATTTGGACAAGAAACGCAAGAGGAGTGTCTTCACCCTCTTTGGAAACTCTGTCCAAGAGTCGGTAAAGGATAAAGCAAATGTAAAAGGAAACTAGTGAAAAGCTAAAACGAATATATAGAAGACGCGCTGCAGTGAAAGTGGATTTCAAATAATGAAGTCCAGTTTTGGGGTGACGTATAAAGCGATAGGGAATTCCACCGCAGTACCAGGCCATGTTTGTGGTAAACACTATGGTACGAAGGGTCTTCGGTGGGATCATATTTCTTGCCTTACTGTATGTACGGAGCAAAACTATCTCTTGATAACCGTTGAAGGTCGCTGTCAAAATCCGACTGCGTTGACACCTTCGCTGACTTACTTTAGAAATCCAGATAAAGGCGGGTGTGTAGTTAATTGTACAATTTTATCAAAATGCTGACACGTGGAGATGATTAATTAACATTTAACCAGGCAAGGTTTTCTCTTGGAATAGGATAAACTTGGGAATTAATTAATAATGCAATATACATGTTTAGCATATTGATATTGTTAATTACGTAAAAAATGAAAAATGCTGGTTGATAATAAAATTACAATGTCAAGTACTCTAGTTCTTGTAAATTGAGCATTTTGCATATACTAAAGTTTGATGTGAAGAGTGAGAAATAATTGAGTATTTTGTTTGGTTTTTCGATTATTACCAAGGGTGTCATAAAATGTAGACAAAGCTTCCAAATACATATCAAAACTAAAACTTGCTACAATATTTACAACGGCACCACCTACATAATTATGTTAATTATGATTTACATCACTCCAGTTTTCATCCTTGGCATTGACTATAAAGTAGCATGTATTGTCTCCTCTACTGTTTCAGCGCATACTTATAATTAGTTGATAGACAGATACAGGAATAATTATTGCGAGCAAGACAAATGAGGATTAAAATTAGATAGGCAAAAGAAGAAAAATAAAATTAGGTGGTTACTAGTGACCACTTGATGCGATATATTTTTTATGTGCTTTTCATTGTGCCTGTCCTGACGAGTCCGATATTCATTTAAAATTCATGGTATCAATGAAACTTTATTATGCTCGTTTGGTTTCGCACATAACAATCAGGTTGATTTCAGAAACAGTCAAAGTTTGGACATGGAAACTAATGACTTTTCTAGGTTATTTATGGTGCTACATACAACTTATATACAAGATTGGCCAACAGCAGATTATTAAATTAAATATTTTGATTCATCTACTAGATCACCACACCTTCCTAATATCAGGCTTTCCTATGCATATTTAGTGCTCATTATATTTTCAGGTGACGCTACACAGAACAGTTATAGCTTGTTTGCCTACCAATAACCTTTTGTCCTCGAATATGTGTAAAGTGAATAGTGATATACATAATGAGAATGTGTAGATGGAGAATTATTAGATGACTCCCCTCCAATTACAGCAACCAGAAACTAAACCACCCATAAGTGTGTAAAGTCTTTCAGTAACGCGGTGATAGCGTCATGCATTCACACTTCCATGGAAACTGGAAATAAGGCTTACTGACCTCCCAAGGCCTTTTATCATGCGATAAGATTGCAAGATGCTTTTTAAGTGACAAATAATATGAATGTTTATATGATTTTTTAATTAATGCATGTATGAATCAATGATTGAGTGGCTTTCTGTGCAAAAGCAGTCACTAAAATATATATGAAACTATGCCGTTAAGAAAAATGTGCCTGCCTGCCTAATTCTGCCACTGATTAGGTGGCCAGATATTATGTTATGGGTTTTCGTGTACTACCGATTCTCCATATTTTTATCATTACATGCCTTAAAAGTCCTATGTTTGGGAAGAGAGAAAGTGAATAGAGAAAGTTGCTTTATTGATTAAGTTATTAAATTCATTGTCTAAAACTATGGAATATGTTAACCTAGTTTGTTTGTAGTATAACAATAACTCTTCTTAAAGTGATTTATAACTGGAACAGATAGCAAACTGTGAAATGAAACTACTGATCTACACTGTGTTAATTAGTTTCCAGATTTTCTCTATTGGTATTACCATATCGTATTGGAATATCGTAGATAAACTGAAGGTTAACGTCATGACACCAACATGTTAACCAGTCCTAAACAATTTTACGATTTAAACCCAACCCAAAAGTAATGTTATTGTTCCGTTTAAAATTGTGTATAAAATCGTCACAACCGTTGTCTTGTTAACATAGTAATATTGTCCCACATCAACGCGGAACACTTGTACACTCCTAACGTATTTCTTCATCCAACGTGACGATTGGTCTGGAACATCGTACAACCAAGTGGCTCTCAATTTTGTAGAAGTCTCAAACAAGAGGCCCAGTTTCCGGTACACTGATGCTAAGTACAAAAGAGCAAAAGTCGCAGCAAATGCCATTATCCTTGCTTGCCGTCCATTCAATCTGATGACTCCATATAAAGCCAATGTTGTAATTGTCATTGTGATTGACTTTTGAGATGGTTGAACCCATATTCTGTAACTGTCCATGAAAACCGAATGGAGAACACGAAAACTGTTCAAAACCCGAATGAAGTGCCTTGTATCTCGTAGGTGAGGGGATGTACGATGATTTCTGTACGTTGGACTGTAAAATACAGAAATTATTAAAATGCAGACCCTTAAGGCACAACCTTAAATTATATTTATATGAAATCTTACTTCAGTTCCCTCATAAGACGAATGCCAGCACATGTATACACATAAATAGGGAATATGTAGAAATATATATTTGTCCAAAGATTATACCAAACCCAGCATTGCATCAGCATCAAAGGAACTTTAATTATCTTCAGATCCTGCTTATCTCCACCTAATAGTGACGTCAAAAAATGAGCTGTCGTCGGCATTTTTCGCATTAGCAAAAAATTCTGGAGAAAAATGAGGTCTCCAACGACAAATAAGATTGTAAGGAATACATTGCACTTTACATATGATCCCTTCTCACCATCTCCCCGACTTTTGACAGCATATTTGACCTCAATCTCTTGAAAAATCTTCATATATTCTGCAACAAAATATGGCGTTACATCCCACTTCAACAACGCCTGGAAATCGAGTACAACGGAGACCGTGTAGCATGTTAATACATAGGCAGTTTGAACAATAACTTCAAGTGGAGCATGTTGCCTTCTAAGAGAAAATAAGCGATAAGCCACGAAAATGATGTAGAAAAGGTTAAAGAATTTATTCGATCTTTCGTAAAGTCTACGCAGTCGATTTTTACTTCTTGGCGTCACACACGGATACTTGCCATGCCGGTAATTATAAAATCTTGAGGGCATACCCCCACCGAGCCAAACCAAGTTTCCGGAGAGAAGAAGGTAACGTCGAGTAAGCCGAGATAGCATGTTTAAGGAACTTGAGGAGAGCTTGAAAGCTGTGGCGCAAACACTCAGTTGTAATTTGAACTAAACCCAATGCACTTATAAAACCTTCAGTTAAATACTTAATCGGACATCACCAAATCTCCTTGGAAATGGTAAGCTGATCTGTTCAACTATTTGTGACTGTGTATTTTTTAAATTATTATTGAAACTATCGTGTGATTAGTGTGATAATATTACAGGAAATTACGGAGGCGAACAATGGTAGGTTTGACTTGATCAATACTTAATATATGTATCCTGATAAAATGAAATGGGGGTATGCGAGAAAAGGAAATACCAGAATTTTGATAATCGGGTAGCTTCCACTTGAACGCGGTATCCAAGTATGTTGAGTTTAGTAGATGTTAGCTATTACCTGCATAATTCAACAATGACCTACACACACATTCATCAGAAAATATGTGTTATAAATTATAAAATAATGTAACATAAAATAACATAAATGTATGCGCGATGTTTTATGTATTGAGCTAAAATTCTCGTTGATTGAATATTTTCCCATAGGATATAACTGTCAAGATAAATAATTCAGTTTTAGAAGGTAAATTAGGTTCTACCAAGCATGTATGTAAGTAGCGAGCATTTCGAGTTAGCGTAACTGTTCTTGTTGAAGGGTGACAGAGGTTAGAAACTATGGTCCATTCGTCCCATTTAATGTCAAAAATTGTTTCAAAACAATTCAAACATCAGTTGATGGTTTTTGGTTCTTTATTTGTACATGTGTCATATTATTTGCAAAATCCAAGAAATAAACCTAAGACGTGTTTACACTTCATGTAATTGTGACGGAAAACCTTTATTGACAATATTAATGAATTTTTCGTAACATTGTAAATATTTACATAATGTTTAGGAAATATTTAAGTTGTAAGCTTTTAGTAGGGAAATGTTGACATAAGGTACAAAGCAAATATGTACTTTGATAGAAATTCTTGGAGTTTATTATTTTTAAACTGGATTCTTATTATCACAACTTAATTGCTTACCTCTTCAACAATTGACCCTAAATTACTGTCGAGATGGTCCCTACAGTGAGCAGACTCCACTTGTCCGGAAATTTTTATTATTTCTACCTTATCCCCATTTTCGTTATGCTGTGATGTTGATGAAATTTCAAAGCATATTTTATGATAGCTCGCGTTCTTCATAAGTTTTTCGCTCCTTTCGTCTCCAGTCCATTTGTCGATGCCAAATTTAGACGGACAACTATTCAAGAGACACATTAACTTTTGTATGGCCAGTCCATGGGACACAACTAAAATATTTTCATTTGTAAATCTGACATCTGAAGATCCATTAATATTTTCATGTAAAAGTTGAGAAATGAAGCTGATAAGACGAGCTTCAAAATCTTCTACTGCTTCACATGTAGACACTTCAGGATTCGAGGTGCCACCTTCCATGGAAGTAGCCATTAGCACCCATTCCACTGCTGTAGGCTCGCCAACCACTCCAGTGTGGTCCTAAAATAAAAGGCAAATCTCAATAAAATCAGGTTAGCAAAGCTGGCCATGTTAATCAAGGATTCTTTTGTGAGCTATCTTTACCTTTTCTCTCAGTCTTTTATCAGTGACTAGATTTGCTTCAGTTGTCGAATCTTTGAGCTGGCTCAATATGATCCTTGCAGTTTGTTCTGCTCTCAAAAAATCGCTTGAGAATATCCGTGAAAATAAAATATTTTGCAGATGGGAGCCCAGCCTTTCTGCCTATTTGTCCAATGAATGCAAAAAAAATGTAGTTAAAAAACATAGTTTGCAGTAAAATGAGAATGGCTTTTGCAAAGACTAAACTTTTGTTTCCTGCCATGCATTTGCTTGTACATGTGATCATGTGAAAGTACATACATTGCTTAAAGCATTTCATTCATATCAAATTATTTTTTTCAATCCCGTGTATGGTGTGCAATAAATATTTATTCATCTGCAGTTCTACTCAATTTGATATTAGGCGAATGTGGTGTTTTCTTTTATATAAATGTACAATTGCATATACATTATTTTCCGTTCTAACCTGGGCCTTTCCAACTTCTGTCAATGCATCTGTGAAAGGATCCAAAAAGTCATCTGATACATTCCCTCCGCACTCGCCGCTAGAGTTTAAATTTGAACATAGAAAGATTGGAAAATTATGATTATGTTGTTAATGTTTTGAAATATTGGTACTACATCCAAAACGTCTGTAGGATAATGTTAATAGATAGATTTGCTTGCGTATTACTTACTGTCGTGCCAAATAAACTACTACTTTCGTATAAAGAGTATCCATTGTTGATTATAGCAAGTTGTCAATTTTTAAAACTTTTAATAAAGAACGATTTCCATAAATATTTTCATCTTATTGCTGTTTGCTTGCATAATTCTTGGGATACAAGTTGTACAAAATGTCATTTTGTTTTGCCTGTAGTCCTCAAATCAACATCACAGAAAACATTCAATGCACGTGATGTTCTTCTTTCAGCTGTTCATTTTCATACAAGTTTATCTTCTTGTGAAAGTATAAAAACATCGTGCATAAAATAGTATATATATGTTGCAACTTGCAACGTTACAAGGTCCATTCCACGAGTAATGGCATATGATTTCACATTGCTGTGCTAGCCACTTCCATGCAAAAACCGGCATCATCTATTGAGTATTTCAGCGTTCAGCTTTATATAGCAGTAATCGCAAAAATTCATATAAATTAGAGACTATACTATAATATATATATATACCAGAACCTGATACAGCATAAAAACCAGATTTTTTACAAAGCAAATGTGCTTTGCAAACGTACAGTTTACAAGCGAGTGTCATGCCAGCCAACGCCAACCCCTTGGCTATAGATAGAGTTTTGTTTGACTGTTAAATAAAATATTTTATAATTTTCCAAACGCAGTATGTATCCTTGATCAATTTATTTTAAGGTATGATGTTGTTTTTAATATTAAAACTTTAAATTTAATTTCTTCATGATAGACTGTGACAAAAAGAAACTGTGCAAAAAGTACATAATGTAATGTAGTATTATTTTGTGCCTACAAAAATTAGCCTGCATTGTTCCAATGGCAACTTGCCTGCTTTCTATTGTAAGGGAAAATGTAATAATATGAAATGCTGAATGATATTCATGATGAGACTTTATGTGACATTCTAAATTTTATGAGTGCTGACATACTTGAAAATACGGAGAAAGTAACCCGAAGAAATGAGTAAAACTATTACTTTTACATCGGTTAATTGTTTTATTCATTTACTAAACTGGCTTGCAATAATGCACAGTCTCTTCTTCAAAAGTTGAACCCTGTTCGTTTACTTGGTCAAGAAATGTATAATTCCCAGTGTCTTTGACACTTACTTGTTCGTTATTGCTGGGCTGATCGACAGAAGAACCATTCGTTTGTACATGATCCCTACAATGGGCAGATTCGACAAAACCGGTGACCCCACTGTCCCCATCGTTTTGTCCCTTTGGTATGTCCAAACGCAGTTTGTGATAAGTCGTGTTCCTCATTTGCCTTTCACTAATGCGGCTACTGGCCCACTTTGAAATTCCGAAGCGCTGGGGTTGTGAATTCAGTAGTATCATTGTACGCTGGATTGTGAGACCATGGGAAACGATCAGAACAGTCTCATGGTCTCGAGACTCTCGAGTGCTCTTCTGCATTCTCTCAATCAACTCCTATATTTCAACATCACGATTCGCTTTGAGTATTTAGTGTTTTCTGAATTTCTAAAAATTTCGATATTTATGTTTAAGTTTGCACCTTGTAAAAACTGACAATGCGAGCTTCAAATTGTTCTACTTTTTCACAATTTTCTAATTCCGCTTTCAAGAAAGGCGTTCCCTTTTGCATAATGTTGTGCATAAGACACACTGCGTCTTTAGCGTGAACACCCATTAGCCCAGTTAGATCCTATGACAGTGAAAATATTAGCACTTTTTTCATGAAATAAGTTGAGTTACATTTTCAAATTATTTTGTGGAATAAACTGTGTACCATTTCACGGAGCCGCTTATCGGTTTTGAGCTCCACACCATTTTTGCATGCGGTCGATGATTCCCTTAGTACCGCCCTTGCAGTTTCCTCTGCTCTTAGGTAATCACTTGCAAATGCCACTGTAAAGGGGACATCTTTTAGATGCTTTCCAAGTAATGTCGCCTAGTTTGTAGTGTTTAGCATGATTGTAAAATCATTATTTTGCGTCGGAAAATGATTTAAAATAAGAAATTTCTAAAGCTATTGATGAATAAATCACACCTGAGCTTGTCCTACGGGAGTGAGGTTATCGGTGAAAGGATCCAGAAAAGTTTGAGCCAAGTTCCCAGAACACTCTCCGCTGCAATTTGAAACATTTGTTATTGAAGATACAGTTTAAACGCAAAATATTTTCAATAATTTAGAGTAATTTAGAATATTTACTAACTGCCGAGCAAGAAAGATTGTTACTTCCACTTTTGAGCTTCCCATTGCAAAACTGCACTGATTTCACCCTAAATTATAATATGAAAAAATGTCAAAGTCTTATGAATTCAAATTGAATCACAGGAAAAATCTTGTAGCTAAATTTAAGTTAAAAGTTAAAAAACAAAAGTTATATTTTAGTCACCTACGACATAGACAGCATGTACACAAATTTAAGAGTGAAAAATTGCAAGAAATATTGCTTAGAAGCTTATTCATATTTCATGGAGCATAACAATGAATACTCATTTACGATCGAACAAGTAAAATTCCTATTGAATATTTGTCTTGATTACAGTTATGTACAATTCAACAACGAATTTTACAAGCAAAACAAGGGCATTCAAATGGGAAATGCAGCATCAGTCAGTCTAGCTAATATAACAGCATTTTATGAGCTAGATAATATGTTTAAAGATAAAAACGAAATAATATTCAATGTACGCTTTGTAGACGATGGGTTTTTGATAATAGAATCAACAAATATAGTGGATATAGATTCATGGCTGCGATGTACATTTCAGCATGAATATTTAACATTTACGACAAGTTATCATAGAGAATCACTGTCATTTTTAGATGTTCAAGTTAGTATCAATAGCAA
>JAQIXX010002744.1:0-22784 GCA_034700605.1 Willowsia nigromaculata | reverse complement strand
GTATGGATCCCTTGTGTGCTCGCAAGCATTGAAAGTTGTGCGAGGAAAAGTTGCATATTCCACAGCGGTAAGGGTGCACCAAGGACGTCTCTCCAGTACGGATTGGTTTCCGTTTTGAAATTGTAGGTTTCCTTGTTGGTATGACATGTGTTATTTTAAAGGGAGGAGTCGGGGTGCCTAGTTGCGAGTGATTTTGATGATAGCGTTCCATATGTCTCCTCGTACTTTTTGCGGTCGAGAAGGAGGTTCCACATTCCGAACACTTCTTTTGGAAATGCATCTTCATGTTGTGCTTATGTAACTGCGATGGTTTAATAAAGTAGGCGGGGCAAAGTGGACACCTGTGGATTTCTGAGGGGCCCAAGCCTTCCGTTTTGTGATACTGATTGAAATGATTTCTTAAAAAGTATGTGTTATCATTTGATCTGCATTCTGCATTGCAAATGGCGCACTTCCTTTTCTCATTCATGCTCCCCATTTTCAAGTGTTTGTTTAGGAAATGATCTATCAAACGTTTCCTCTGGTTTTGAAACTTGCAGGAGCACCGAGCACAGTTCCAAACCTTCCGAATCCTTTTCCAAGGTTGAGAAGGAGCTCGTGTTTTGGAACATTTTGGAGCATGACTTTCTGACTCGTGGACAGCCAGGTCGGGAGCGTAGGTCTTGACCACTTCACAAAACGAGCATTTGAAGGTCCCATGCAATCTTTCGTGGGCTTCCAGGTCCTCATGAGTTCCAAACAGTTCAGAGCAGTTGACATCGGGACATGGCAAGTTCTTTTGTGATCTCTCATTTTCGTCATCTCTTGCATGAATCTTCCTTCTGTGCCTGCCCATCTGCAAATAAAGTATGCTGGCGTTTACTGATCTCCACACAAAATAGGCGGGACAACCTTCATATTTGCATTTCCGGATGTCGGAGGGATCCACTCCAGATTTGTCATGCATCGCTTGAAAGTGAATTTTACTTCTTCGTTTCCGAATGTTCAGTTGACATATTTCGCACCATACCAATTCAGCCTGACTTGTTTTGTTGGCATTTTCGAATCCCGGAATGTGGGCAGCAGCAAAGTGGACTTTGTACCGCTGCAGGAATTTAGTTTCATATGGGCACCGTGGGCAGTGGTAAATCTTCACTAAGGTCACAGGATCTCTGTCATTTCGATTGGAAGAGTGTTTATTCAATTCGTGGACACTCAACCGAAGGACATTTTCCTTAACAGATTTACAGAAATGACAATGAAAGCTTCCTGGAGCATGAAGTTTTTGATGTTGTTTGGTATTAATCGCTCCGGAGCACCCGTTTAAGTAACATCTTTTCCGGTCCCGAGTTTTTGAAATTGAATCAAAACCGGGATTGATTTCGTCTTCTGAGCTTTCAGCGTTGCTCGTGATACTGACGTTGGGTGCGGAATTTGATGAACTGTCATCCAGTTGAATAGGCGGGGCATCGGGGTCGGCTTCCTCCATGGAATCCATGTAGGAGCGCCTATTCTGCTCTCGAAGACTGTACTTTGGAGTCACAATGTCATCTCTGTTGTCATCAAATTCTGCAGGGAATTTCTGTGGGGAAGAGGGCGCAGTGGGGCTCACAGTCTCAATAATTTGTTGCCTGACGAGGATTAGTTTTTGACGATTTTGATGTCGTATGGATCTCCTGTGATTTCGCAAATTGTTGTAGTTAGCTGTAGAGAAGTTGCATATTCCACAGCGGTATGCCTGAACTGATGACTGTTCTCCTACACGGGTTGGTTGACGTTTCGAGATTGAAATTTTCTGGTTTGATCTGACAGAAACAATTTTAATTGGGGGTGATTGAGTTTCAAGAGAAGTTGGTGGCGGCGTGGACTCTGGATTCATTGGGGAAGCAATCTGCGGAGGATCCTCATCCTCTCTGTAAGATTAAGATAAAAGGTAGTTGGGTCATCAATTAAAGTGGTTCGTTAAAACCAAGTTGGAAAAAACATATTATTTGTAAAGAAATTGTTCACAAATGAAATGATTCGGAATCCTCCTCTTCTTGGCCGACTCCATCGAGAAGGTTGTCAACAGGAGTATCGTCCATTTTGATGCGAATCACTTGGAACTCGCATGATTGCTCACTCTCATCTGAAACAGCTTTGAGAGCGTCATCACTGGAAATGGTAATAATGTACATGATTAATAGCAAAATGCACAATTCACAAATTCATATTTACTTAAATTACGATTTTCAAACCAATTATTAATATTTACCGTGAAGGATCACAAATTGTTTCCCTCACATTGTCAAGATCCATTTTCAAAGGGCTCACGTGGTTTTCGTGTCCATAGTCATCATCCTGGTCATCGATTTCAATATTTGAACGCAGGGAAAGCCCGTCTGCGGTTCCACTCTCCGAATTATCCAAAAAACTTCCTTTTGTGGGTGAAAGTCGATTTGAAATGCGCTTCAGAACAACTCGAGGCTGTGATTTAGACAGTCTCCTATGGCCTGAAATAATAACAGAAAATTAGCATAAAGCTTTTATGCCAATTAACTTCTTCGTTAATTGTAATTATAATTTGTTCATCAATTTTTAATATACATTTCATAATGACAATTTCCCGAAAGGATTTCAAAGCGCTAAATAATTTGATTGGAATCACTACACCTTGCTGACTGTTAGCACCTGAAAGAACCTTATCCGCAGACTTCATAATGTTCACGAAGCGCACCAACTTCCAATCCATCTGCAGTTCCAAGCACTTTAATTGATGGTAAATATCACAAAATGAGTTGAGAATTCCGAGACAGTCCATGCAGCAACTATTTTGAAAGTCCTCCTTGTGAACTGAAAACCACTCTCTGTCAATCCCCACATCTTCAACACACCGTTCCAAAATATTAAAAAACTGATGGACAATTTGGAAATCTACTTTTCCCGTTTCTACTTCAGTTTTGAAACAGAAGATGCATACATTCATCAGATATGTATGATCCCCTATTAAATATTCTTTTGACATTTTATACGATTTTTAAATATTTTTGTTAAGTCAATTAAGCATACTCCATTCAGTGTTTATACCACACCTCATAAATTCCATGAAAATTTAATCATAATATCGATTCGTAGACATACATTGTGATATGACGAATTCCATGACAACATGCCAAACCAAAAATATGTAACAAGCAGCCTACTTTGTTAAGAACGCGGCCGATAAACTCTTAGGGTTGATGTAGTACATTGTATATTTTTCTTAAAAGCGCTTAAAATGAGGATATTTTGCCTCAGAGATATATTTTACGGGGTTTAGCAGAATATTGGCTGAAGTTCTTTGCGCTTTGTGCTTAGGTAAACTTAAGCATGAAGGAAACGATTAAACTCTTTGTTTATCTGTGCATATACATTTATTTAGAAAGCAAATCAATTTATGAGAAACACAAATTATTTTTGAGAATCCTAAGTCTTGAAATTTAATGCAAAATATTTATCATATCAATTAATTAAGTGAACAGGTGTTCAGGAATTTGCCCGAGATGCTGTTTGTAATGAAAACTTTGAATATTATAATGCCAAAAAGGAAACTGTAAAGTTCCAACTTGTATCTCGCAAAGGAAAGAAGCACAGGTAAAGGGATTAAGCCATACCTGGCAACTTTCACTTGATATCAAACCAATTTGGTACATACTCGTAGCTTTTTTACTAATCAATAATTTCCAGTTGTATTTTCATTTCATCATCTAAAACATTTTCTGTTGCGTATATTTCATTCTACAATATTATTACGTAAGCTGTCAATTATAATTTCTAACCCGTATTTTTTTTTCCTAATCAGTCCAGAATGCAGCGAGTTGTCTTATAAATATTATCCAATTTTTTAAATGTTTTGTCATATTCATGCATCAGGTTATTATTCAATTCTACTCCATTTTGGCTTTACATGTACAATTAATTATGATTTTTACGTGTTCTACATTTATAATATCGTGTTTTGCTTTATATGTATTATATTTCACCTTAGCCTTTTAACTTTTCCTTTGTTTATGTGTACCAACCAGGAAAGATTCTGGCCGAATTTTACTGAATTGAGTACGCATGTTAACTTTACCCAAGGCCTTTCTAAGAATAAAAGGGTCCGAGTCGTGTGTACAATGTATGGATGAGATAGGACAGCCACTACTGCACATTTATTCCTTCTATTCCTGCATATTCTTAATTCAACTGAAAACCAAAACAAAAACATATCATTAAGACCTCTTTTATCATAACAGTTTAAATATTTATGGGCATTTGTCAGAGAATTTAAAATAATGTGGATGTTAAAACTTAATATTTTAAATTTTAAGGAATTACTTTAAAGTTTGATTTAATTTGTAACTAAATTAATGATGGAATTTAACGTTGAAACGTCAAGTCCATTAGTTTGGGTATTGGGGGATGTGAATGCAGTGGAAGGGATATTTTTTTCAACGACTTGTAAAATTAATTCTGGTTTTGATGCAAAATATCCTGGGAACCGTTTCAACTGTCTGCTACTGAAAGCGTTAATACACGACTCACATTTTGATAATCTTCAGGATTTAATTAATGAATTGTAAGTGTTCCCATTTTTACCATTATTTAACTTTTAAAATAGAAACTCAAGGTATTAATCTTAAATTGTAATTCCTTTAAATTTTTTAGCGAATTCAAGGTGACAATACAAATTAGGCTACATCCTCAAGAAAACTTGGTTAGTGTAGGGATCTGGGATAATGGTATGGGTGAAGGTATATCCATTTTCGAGCGGTTAGCAGAACTTTCCAAGGGTCATGGTCAACTTGAAGGGGTCGCAAAAATGAATCATTATGAACTCAGCCAATTAAACTCAATAGGAAAATGTACAGTTAAAAATAGTTCTGCCCTACAAGACTATGTACAAGTGCTGTGTACATTTGAATGGGATGAGAGAATGGGATATTGGTTGACATTGGACAATTTCAATACGATTAAAAATATCAGCATCTGCATTGAAATGAACGATGTGGAAACAATCCGTCAGTTTGGGAACTCAGATTTGCGGAACCAAAACAGGAAAATTTCGGAGGATTCAAGTTCATGCGATGTCTCCATTATTTGTAAAGAAGGTACCATTCTCAGATGTCACAAGGGATTCCTGTCAGGTATTTAATGTTCTGTGACTTTAGTTTAGTTAATAGTAACCAAGCATGTACTGCAGTTAATATTTAATGAACTTTATTTAGCTACCAGTAGCGTATTCCAAGCCATGTTCCAAAATGAAATGAAGGAAGGAATTCAGAACATGGTGGAAATACCTGACATGGGGAAACTCAGCGTTCAAGCGTTACTCGCGTATATTTACTATCGGGGTCTGAAACCAGCTTTGGAATCCTGTGACATCGCTTTGGATCTCTTAATTTCTGCAGATAAGTATAATATTCCATCCCTTGAGGAGGATACTACAGCGCTTTTGCTGTCTAGAAAGAGTGAAGTATTTACTGCGGGAGTCGCTCTTCGGCTTTTGAAATTTGCGCAATCTAAGGTTAACGGAAATACTGAACAAGGAGAGGCTTATCGACTGTTGGAGGATAAGGCTACTGCGGTTATCAAGTTGTAAGTATTAATTTAACATGGTTCAATACACCCTATCTATTATTATCGATAACTTAATTTCACTTCTTGTTTTAGAATGCCACAGGAGGAATTACAGCAGTGCTTTGAGTTCCGGGAAATTTTCAGTGACCCCATTTCTGGAATGAGTTTCTACTTTTATATGATATCCAGCAGTGAATCTGCAAAACTAAGTTTGAAGAATTAACTTATAAGATAAAATAAACATGTATTGTGGCGGACTGACGGAAATAACCCATTCTTTTAGATAATCAGGACATGTGCTCTCACATGTACAGTATAGATAGCGGTTTGGTAGATATTTTAAATGTCATTGTCGTTGCATTCAAAGTGATGCATTTATAAACGTTAGTAGTACAATATTTCTTCTTCTTATCGTTAATTAAGGATTTAATGAAAATATAAATTGTTAAATACCTCTGAAGTGCGTTGATTGATTGAGTGGTTAGAGCATTCACTTTAAATGATTTTGTGGATGTGAAAATGAGAATCTTTACGTGCTATAATAATTTATGCTTAAATGGATTGTTTGCAGTAACTTAAAACATTAAAGTTGAACTACATAATTTACAAATAATATCTATAAGTCAACCAGTTTCTATTAATTGCTTTCTTACTTAAGCGTAACAATTAACAAGACAATTAGCCACCAATGGATTTCATAGGAAAAAATAAATAATTCAGTTTTACAGCTTAAAACTTTTTCTATAATTAATTATTAATGCATGATTTAAACGAGATCATTGAAATACCCGAAACAACTCATTACGCTTAAATTTTCAAAGCATATTTCGATTTGGTATACAGTTCTCATGAAAATTTCCAATGTGGCAGGAAAAAGTTTACATTAAAAATCTCATCGACAAATTCATGAAATCACAATTTCATCCCTTCACCGGAATTCTTCAACCTTAATCTTAACTCTATAGAGGAAAAATTTCTATGCGCAAACGCTCTGGCAATTTCTCCGATATTTTCCGAAACTGTCCAATGTTCCCTCCTTTGCATTGATCAAGCAGCTTCCTCCTACAAAGTTCAAAAACAATTAATTAAATTTTGCAAATATCACCTCTGCTAACATTCAGACAAAAACATTGTTGCTAATTTTGCTTACCCACAAACAATTTTCAAATTTAATTGATTCGTAATTTTCTCCCTCTTCAAATCATCTTCCCAAGCAAGCAATTTCTTCTTGTGTTGCTCCTTCTTCTCCAAATCACTTCGTATCTCAGATGCCAAGTCTGAATCCAAAGGTTCGAAAAACCGATCATCAAATTCAGCTCCAGCTTCACTCAAAACTTGAAGAATCTCCTTTGGAAACTCACGGTGGTAATGTTTCCTTTCGAACAAATGTCCCGACAAGTTAATTCCATGACGGACAAGCAATGTTACAATCTCGAATGCGCCAGACTCCAGGGCATACTCAACTGGATTTTTCCCCTTTCCATTTTGGACATTCAAGTTCACGTGGTCAAATTCCAGAAGAAGAAGCCTCAAGTATTTTTAGCACTGTCTCCACGACTCCTCCACGAATAGCCAAACGAAATTCCTGTGCTCCATGCCAAGTGATCCCAATGTTGATCATCTTATCGAGGACTGACGTCTTTAAAGATAACCTTGAGCCAAATCCTACGACCAGGTCGACTGCAGTGAAGTGGGTATCCAGATTGGGAGGGCTGCAAACAGAAAAACATTGAAACTTTAAGAATTTGGCAATTGCACATTATCTGATTTGAATAATTTTTGCTGGTTTACCCATTGGGACTCCTTGAATACTTCATGAACTGGAAGTCCCTCAACCAACCAGCTTTGTTCATGTCAGCATTCTTCTCCAGCAAATAAACGGCTTTCTCACAGCATTCCAGCTTGCCCATCAAGAGTACAATTTGGAGTTGCGTTAGCTTGGCGTCTGCTCCCTCCGTCCTCAAATTGACGTTTCCTCCACACTCCACAAGGAAGCGTATCATGTCCAATGGCGCTTCGAAAAGGCAGGCGAGATGAAGAAGAGTAAAGTTGGAAAACTGGAAAGGCTCTTTTGGAGGATTCCAAGTTTTCAGGTTCTCGTACAGCTTTTTAAAAGAGGAAGCAAAATCAAGGCTCCCATTACATCCGGCACTCCTACTGACTGAGTTGATGTCAAATCCTGCTTGAATGTGAGCGAGTATTAATTCCTTCGTTTTACCCACTCGATGTTGTTCTGTGAAGGCTTTCTTGTCCAGACAGAGTAGCGACCATTCCATTTCTGGAGCAATTCCATCCACCAATTCATGATTCGAGATGCAGTTGCTTATCATCAACGCTATTTCACTGTAATCCCGTTTCACCCCGTTTGATGGCTTCCAGCAGGTCACTGAAAGACGCCGTGGCCATGACAGATTTGTGTTCGAGAAGCAGTTTGGCAATGACTTCCTGATTCCTCATTATGGCTACCCTCAGGGGCGTCAATGCTTGCGGCTCCTTGAAGCTTGAATCCCATATAGATTGTTGACATGGCGGGACGATAAAGTACCACTCAATACAAATGGATGATTTAAGATCTCTACTAAACTTTTGACATTTAGATCTCAAGTTGGGTTCCAGACGGCATCGCTGTGAACATGGCAGCTTTGGTGGGGTCCACGAACCCTCTTTTCAGGAGATAATTGACCATTTCCGTTCTCCCATCGGCCACAGTCGCGTGCAAAATTGGATGTAAATCTCCACCAGTCTCCATCTCTGTGGTGGTCACAAGAGCACCGGATTCCACTAGCAATTTGAAACACTCAACGTTTCCTGTAAAAAGTGCCCAGTGAAGGGCAGAGAATCCTCGTCCATCCAAGAGATCAGTTTGAGCACCATTTCGGATCAAACATTTGACCAGAGATGTATTTGATTCAGCAACTGCAGCATACAAAGCAGTGAAGCCAATGCCATCGGCATGTAAACTAGCGACGAAATAATCTTCCCGTTTGTCAATGTCATAGCTGGAGTGAATGAGGAATCTGATTATCTCCTCCAATTCGGATTCATCCTCCGGTTGGAAATGAGCGTGGGCAAGGAAATGGAGGCAATGTTGCCCCTGTACCATGTGAAATGGGAGGTTGGTAAGAGGAGACATGATTGAAAATATGAAATCTCGAGCAGCTCCTGAAAATCCCCTGAAAAAGGAGAACCGTTCCAGCTCAGACGCGGTTAACGCCATTCTTTCACTGAAGTTGATACACTCCCTGGAGACGCACGGAAGCTCACTAATCTTAGCATTGTCCATTTTCAAATTTACACAGAAGGAAATTGGTTTTAAAAAATTTGTTGACTGAAAGACAAGAATTAACTTTAAATTTAGAGTGATGTTAAATTTTTTTAATTCATGGCAAATCGCACACTTTATTTATGTGGATGCTTAAACACTTAAGGTTAACGAACTTAAATTGGTCCTTGATAATGAGTATGTATATTATAATGACTAGTCTTTTTAGTCAGTTTGCTCAAGTTCAACAAGGAAACGCATCGATTGCCTGTTTTCTGCATTTCAATTTGTACATGACGCATCTACGTTTCTTGGCAACTGCCATAAACTATGGAGTGGATTAGGAAGGGAGAACCCTTAACACATTCCGCCCGTGCATGTTGTCACGAAACAAAGAAAACTCAAATGCTTACTTGTTAGTCCATAGTTTATTAAACAATGATGGTTAACAAGCCATTCATTTTAATTCCCAATTCAATACTTGTCTTTGCAAAGCATTGAAGTTTGTATCTAGCTTCATGTTATGAGCAATTGGTAATTTCAGTAAACTTACAGAATATCATTAAGGAATGCATATTCAAGACGGAAAGTTATAATCCCTAAATATAAAAATGTTGTGCACCCAAATTTGGGCACTGTTATAACTTAAATGTATGAAATGTGTGCTAACAATCAGCATCAATTCATAGTAACTTTTTACATTCCGTTTAGGTACTACGTACTTATGCCTTGAGGCATAATGAGCATTTCATCAATGCATCAAAATGCTTTTGAATGTAATTTACATTATGTAAAGGACGCAAGGATTATGTATGTATTTCTAGATTAGTTAGTCGAGTCTTTATTTCGAGTGTAATTAGTTTGATGTGATTTGGAGGATTATATTGGGACGCAGTGAGCAGTAGCATTTCCTTTACTGTTATTTATATGAAATTAAATGAAAATATTATGAGATCGGCGAGAGTTTATTATGCAATGCATTTCGGTGACCAAGTTCCACCCGTTAAAGTTTATTGCTGAAGAAAAGTTCTTCGATTTTACATCAGCCGAAGACCAATCCAAGTTTTTGAGTCCCTGGTAAAAATTGTTTTGGTGGATGATACGAGATTAGTAGGTTATGGAGGAAACTTGGAGGCAAACGGAAGATCATAGATTCTAAAAATATGTCAAAGTGGCTAGCATCCAGTTATGATGGTACCTGCATTTGCTGCGTGAAATAAATTTTTAAATTTTCATAATGCGCATTATTCATTTTAAAAACATTTGTATCATCTATAATTTTCAATATTGCTTATCTTTCTTCCGTAACTTTAATGTACAAAAAGATGCACAGCTTAAGTACTATGATACTTTACAAATTTAAGATGTTTGGAATTTGTAGGTGTGCATTCTAAATCTTATAAGCTTAGCATGAGAAAAGTTGGATAAAACACTTGGCGTTCTCCTTTGTTCAGTCAGCCCAAATCCTATCTCAACTCTGCTTTAAGGCAAAACCCGCTTTTGCAGGAGGAACAACAACGAAAAAATCTCAGCTGTTATTCTGCTTCCCTCTCAAATGGCAGCACGTTTGTGGTCAATAAACGATAGATATTTTTTAATAAACTTTTGTAACAAAAATGGAGCAATTAAAAGAATTGGAAAACTGTGAATATTTTCAAAATTTAGTTTCTAAGGAGCTCCTTCTAGACACCAAAGAAACTTGTTTTCTTTGCCTTAAGGAAATATCTAATGTCACAAAAGTTGACAGTGAAAGTTTATCCTGTCATTATGATAATAACATCCCTCAAATAACTGAAGTCTCTTTGAAAATTATTTGTCGCTATTTAAATATTAACCCTTCTAAACTCCTATTTAAGAGTATGAGAGGGAGTGCGTTTAATGAGGAAGATAAATATGAAGCTCTAAGAGAAAAGTGTGATTTTTCAGTGATGCTCTGCCCAAACTGCTCCATTCAGACGGAAAAACTGACTGATTTAATTTTTCAACTAGACACATTGAAAATGTTGGTTTCCAACGAGTTCCAAAAGTTTCATCAAATTTTGGAGGGACTGGAATCTGAAGTGGAGAACTCCAGTTTGAAAAGAGTTCAGCAGAAAATGATTGGCGAAGGCAGAGATTCTGTGGAGGTTCGTCTGGTGAAGGACTTAAGGCAATTAACGAAACGACAAGGTTCATAAACCCGTTTAAAAGCATTTCTTCAAACACACAAGCAAAATTTACTTTAGAAAATACTTCCACAATAACTCATTTATAATTTATTTTAGGAACTGCAAAAATTAAGAAATTGAAGACCACCACCCTTCCAAGAGTTTTAGTGGAGCCACTCAGTGAAGATATTTTAAATATCCAGTACGCCTTCCAAGGAATAAAGCCAGCCCGCCCTAATCCAGTAATCCCGGTAGTTAAAAGTCAACCCCGAAAAATTTGGAAATGTAGCCGGGCTGAGGGAGGATGCGGGAAAGTTTGTCCAACCCCGAGCACCTTGACCCAACACAAGCGGAAATACTGTCCAGCGAGACATAAGCATGTTGAAGAGGCACTAGTCGTGAAACCGTTTATTTGCAGCCCTGGGGGATGTGGGATGGCTTTCAGTTCCAGAGAAAAGAGGGACATTCATAAGCAGAATTACTGTTTGGGGAGGGGAAAGCGCCCCGTGTGGAAATGCAATGAGGAGGATGGGGGATGTGGGAGTATCTACTCGAAAAAGTCGAATCTTCTCCGTCACATGGAACATCATTGTCCTAATCGTCGGAGAAGGGGAACATTTGTTTGTGAAGTGGAGAAAGGCGGATGTGGGAAACAATTCGCTACGGAGTTGAGTCTACAAGCTCATCAAAAGCTGTATTGTCGAAGGCTCTTGGCTAATAATGTGTGGACCTGTGGCTTTGGAGAGTGTGGATCAGAATTTGTCTCTGAAGCTGGACTGTTGCTTCATCAAAGGCGGAAATGTAAGTTTGGGAAATTGGGAGATGAACAGGAAACTGAATTAAGCAGTGTTCCACCAACTGAAGAGGAAGTAGACCCACTTCAGGACCCATTGCAAATTTCTTTTAAGGCTGAGTTGGAGGAAGTCCAAGGGAGTGAATATATGTGAAAAAGTCTCTTCTGAAATCTTAAAGTGATGTAATTTAGTGTAACACTTAGCTTGTTCCTTTATAAATTTTCGTAGTTCATATGAATGTTTTGTGTAGGGAATAGATTCTAATTTAGCAATTTTGTGATGATGATGCGAATAAGAAAAATTAGTAAGAATTAATTCAAATCTAATTTAGTAAGAATTAATTCAAATCTAATTTAGTACGAATTAATTCAAATCTAATTTAGTAAGAATTAATTCAAATCTAATTTAGTAAGAATTTATTCAAATCTAATTTAGTAAGAAAAATTGTTAGTAGCTGTAACTTTATATTTGAAACCTTTATGTTCAAATATTCAAAGAAGTACGAGATGATGCAGTGTCAAAATATTGGAAGGACAAAGATGTGATTTTCTTGAGTAGAATATTTACATTTACAAGCAATCTTAGTTTGTTTCAATATTCGTCCAAATAAACTGGACTTGTCCTCCATCAAAGGCGCAAATCGCAAATGTAAGTTTAGGAATATGGGAGTTGAATATGAACAGGAAACAGAATCAAGTAGTGTTCCATTAATTAAAGAGGAAGTATACTGGGGACTCACTTCAAATTTCTTATGGAGATAAATTGTGGGAAATCAAAGGCAGTGAATGAATAAAAAGTGGAATGGGTCGTAGGGATTTGTTCTATTCTTGAAATCTTGGACACGTTTAATAGTTTTAGTATTTTAATAAATTATAGTTTAAAGGAATAAGTATGACATGCTATAATTAAATATGTGAATAATTATATGCCCAAGTACAAAATATGTGGTTAAAAAATGTTGTAAGAAAGAAATGCGTGAATATTTGCACAAAGATAATAAAGCTCATTTTGCTTCAGTATAATTTATATAAACTCCCTTTATTCCTATCTTATTTGCTCAATTTTCTTAAATACTAAATTGCACTCGTTACATAATCAATGATTATTATTCATATTATTAAACATTTTGTTATGAAGCCAATTATGCTTAACTTAACATGTAAACAATGAAAAGCAGGACAGAAAATGTTAATATTAAGATTTCAAGTAAAATTGAGGAGTATTTGAAAATAGAAAAAAGAATAATGAAATAATATTAATATCCTTTCCTTTGATGACAAAGTAAGGACCATTAACACAAGCCACTTTTAAAGGTTTGTTGCCGACCAAAAGATGAATTCATTTGACACTTAATTTAAATATAACTTGTTTCTGAGTGTAAGCAAGTCAATTAATTACAAATTTATACGTGGTTAGTTTGTATGTGTCCGTTGATGAACCTGAAGCTTCTTGATCGTCTCGACCTTTTTTCCACATAATTTGCACGAATAAGACATTTCCAACGTGTGCATCCGTCGAATGTGACAATTCTTTTGGTTCATACTATTGAATTCGATTCCACACAACTCACAAGGAAACGGCTTTTCGGAAATATGAGAAAGGATGTGTCTTCGCAAGCTTTCATTTACGTGAAATTTCATGTCGCAGAATACACAGCTGTAACGTTTCTCTTCAGTTGTTTCAGGATGAATCAATAAATGGCGTTTGAGATGACCTCTTGTGAAGAAGCTAGCTCCACAAATTTTGCAGACTTGTGTTTTTTCAAGAGTGTGATGCCGCTGAATATGACGATATTTCGCAGATAACTCAGAGAATGTTCCTTTGCACAAATCACACTGATGGGACTTCTCGCCAATGTGTCTGATAATGTGCTGTAGTAAATCTTCATTGTGATAGTACGCCTTTTTGCAGAAAATACAGGAAAAGTTACGCACTCTGTATTTATCAGGTTGATAGTTTGCTTTGTTTATTTTTGCACTTAATTGTTTTTCTGGAATTTCTTGCATATGAGTATTTAAATGCCTTTTTAAATGACCGTTACGAGCAAAGGGCCATATTGGGTTTTAATGGGAGGTGGGCCCAGACGGGTCAGTAAAAATTCATATACCATTCGAAAGCTCTCGTCAAGCTCTACAACAATGTCAATGGGCTCAAGTTCCTAAAATGATGTGCAAGACCACTTTTGACCACTTGAAGTTCGAATTTTACCATGGGCGTAAATGGGGCCAAACGCGGTCCTTCCAAAGGTGTTTGTGGCCCTGTTGCAATATATATCAATTCCGAGTTGTTAATGCTGAAAATACATTTTATATAATCTCTAAACCATTGATTTTCACTTAAAACAATAGTTTGCCCTCAAAACGCAATATTACATAAACACGAATTACACGTCACCATGAAGATCACTTTTGGCCCCATTTACGCCCATGTTAAAATCCCTACTTCAAGTGGCCAAAAGTGGTCTTGCACATCATTTTAGGAACTTGTGCCCATTGACATTGTTGTAGAGCTTGACGAGATCTTTCGAATGGTATATGAATTTTTACTGACCCGTCTGGGCCCACCTCCCATTAAAACCCAATAAGGCCCTTTTAATAAATCGTTCCATTCCATCAATTTCTTATTAGTAGTTGTAGGTATCAAACGACATGGACGTGTCAATCAGCGTAAGACAAGTTTTGGTTTCTAGTATGGAATTAATTATATATTTATCTTGGATATTGTAAAAGCCAATCCCTGTTGTGTGAAATTTCATGAAAATATAGTTTATTAACGTTGACATTCGAGTTTACGTGACGTGTATGGTGAGACATACGATTTTCATTTCTACTTGACAATGTATCTTATGAAACTTTTAAAATCCAACCTACGCTTTCCAATCCAACTACTCATAATCTATCTGCGCGTTCATCAAGTGTCTTATCAACTTTATCCCGTACCGTCGTCTGTCATGATGATCCTTAACCCATTTCATTGAGAAGCCCATAAAAGCGGTATATAAGTTGGTATGGATATAATTTGTTATTGGATAAATAAAAGAATTAGTAACTTTTGCAAAAATATATTCACTTTTTTATACATGGCAAGTCAGTAATATGTATGCACCTCCCTTTGTTGCATTGGAACTGAAGATTTATGTTTAATGTGTGTAAAAACATTGATGGTTGCAGATGTTTTTAATTTAAGGTACAAAATATTTAGCCCTACCGAAAGTTAAAAGCTAAATGATATTTTGAACGCATTCTCTTTTCATACCTAGTGCATTGTAGATAAAATATTTACTAGACAAATCCGCATGCGACAAGTTTTGCTGATAAAGTGAGTGAGTGAGATATTTGCACCTGCGTTTGCAAAAACCTGTCAATGACAATGCGTACGAGTGAATTTGTTGGCTTTATTGTAGTTTGCCTTTACTGGAAAATTCAAATTGTCTGATATGTGGTAGCTAGCGTATATTAGACAAAGGTTCTATAAAACAGGGTGATTACATACATAAAAAATTTTAAGGAATTAATAACAAAATAGCATTAGTTATATTTTCATTTAGAACCACATAAAAATTGGTGACTGCGTCCTTATTAACAGGTAAATGATCCCCACAATATAACGGTAACTTTCTCAACGATTTCCATTGTGCCTGTAAGTAGTACGTGTGTCTAAATCGATTGCAAGTTCTAAATTGCAGACGCTTGTTTTCAACAAGATGGGTACTAAGCTTTGTCAGGTCAGAAGTAACCCATAAGAAAAAGTGAGCGGCTGTTAATTCTCCAGCGAGACATACCAAAAGTGCTACAGTAATCTGGAAAGGCACTATATTATATCCACGAATTAACATCCAGACAGTTACGATAATAAAAATTTGTCCCCATGCAACCACCTTCAGACATGTTTCACTTATTAGATATCTTACATGTATTGAAAACAGTAAACATGTTCTGTAACAAGATATGAGATTAATTTCACTATGACCTTTGCTACACACGAATGCCACAAGATACAATTTTTAAAATGTTGTAGCAATCATTAAATAAGCCAGTGTAACAAATAAATATTTAATAAAGTAGAGTACTACTAACGTAAATAGAAACAATGAAACTAAACCTACAATTAAAATTTGAGTGGATGTCACCTCATAACTTGATGGTAGAAAATATTCCCTTATGATTGCATGAAATGGGTTTACTCCATACAATGTTGAAATGAGTGGAATAGGTGGAGCCACAAAATTGAATACAAGAATTAAGTAAACCAAGAGAATTCCACAAATATCGCGATTTGGTGGTATTTGAACATCTGCATATTCAGATTTAAAGATATAAACATAATTTTGATTTATAAATAATTAAGCTTTTACTAAAAAGTATTTAACTTACGCATACGAAATCCGTGTGACACAAAATAACTAACTTCTGGCAGGATGTATCTTCCATCATAACAGGTTTTTAGCATCCCGAATGAAAATATTGTGCCAGCAATAATTGTAAGAAATACAACCAATTCTAAAATTTCAAGCTTAGTTTCTTTAGGCAACATAAACTTCTTGGTAGCCAAAACTGCACCAAGGATTACAAACAAAACTGATACGCACGCTATGAACGCTTCAAGAGCATGGCGTGTCCAACTGTGTTTATAATTTAGAAAAAATAAACCAAATTTATGCTGGTTTTTGTATATCAGCTCACAAAATATTGGTGGGAGACGACCATATGTATTTTTGTACAGAATCAGGTATAGTTTAGTATACTTTCCTATTCTATGTGTGGCCATAATGTTCTCAAAATATTTTACTAATTTACAAGTCAGATCTCTTATTAATATTAATGAACCTCCACGTTATTGGAAATCAGGCCTTGAAACGGTTTTGCTAAAACAATGTGTAAACTCATATGAATCCTCTCAAGGAATGCTGTGAACCCTTCTAAATTCTTGAATTCTATTTTGAGTGAAAACAAAACAATTATGCTTTCAATTTGTTTTTTTCCTTTTTCAAATGGCCAATTTTATAAATTACCAAATGGTAATGCAGGAATATGAAGCCTTAAGTAAATATGTCATCTAGACATTAAAAAACATTAGGAGAGAGTTTAAAATATCAAGTTAATGAGCTTGTAAACATGTAGCAATATTATCAAAACTACTTTTTTCCGTGTTTTCGGAATTACGACAACATATGAACAATTTTACCATAATATATTTGCAAAGAAGTAGTCAAATATGCAATAATATTTTTCATTTATTTGCAAAATTATAATGGCAGAAGTGAACATTCTAGGATGACGAATTTTCATCTTAAGCCCAAATTTGTTATTTGGTTTATGAGTCAAATGTATAGTTGGTGAGTTTTTGGCAAATTTGTTCATTAAGTGTGCAATGAAATTACACACACTAAAGTGTTCTATTTGTATTGTTGACCAACGCAGTCCATATTAACAGTTTGGAAACCATATTTCTCTTTTGTTGATTCAGCAACGTAAATATAATGTTTTTACAACATTCAAACTGATAATTGTATATGAAATATTTCTTGAAATTTTGGTAAACCATATCATTAAGAATATCATAGTGTTTGTTGATTACCAAAAAACTAGCCATTTTTAAATCACTGAGCTTCTGTGATCATTTAATTGCTAATATATTATTAATAAAACAGAATATGGAGTAAACTCAAAGTAAAACTAGATTGAATAGCCGGTTGGCCTGGAGTCCGAGCATTTCCAAGTTTGGTACGCATGCCGAAAAACTCATAGAACTCATAATAAAACCGTTGAGAAAGAGTGTTTCCACTTTTTCCAGGACTTCATTACTAAGCAAAGGGTAATACTTTTGTCCGGGATCAAATTGCCGTTTATCATAAGTTTCTCTAGAGATGTGGCATTCGCTGAGATAATACTTCGTATCCCCCTACATCCTCTTTCCGGTCGGCGTGAATTCCTCCAATTGATAAATCTGTGAGAGCAATGTGGCCTTCCTTAAACACCAGAACCCAGGAAGATGGTATGGCCAATATCTCATTATCGACTTCAAACGTAACTTTCTGTATCATTCAGTTACTATTATTTTGGATACGAGCAATCTCAAGTGATTCAAACAGCAACACTGCTGTTGTTAATGCAATCTCCATGAAACTTATGAAAAAAATATGGATTTATTAAAAATAGCTATACAAACTTAGCAAATCCAAACATATTTGTGCAAGCAGTGAATTTTACATATTTCAAAATTATAAGCACGTTTATAAGCGTAAGTATTGTAAAGACAGTTAAAGGCAAATTTTTTTATAAGAGTTGACAGAAACTGCAATGAACTGTGAATGACGGATAGACAAGCAATTAAAACATGCAATTAAAAATTCGCAATGAAGGTGGTATGTAATAGGCAGCAATTATTTTCTTAAACAATATACATGCATACAGGGCGGGATGTCAAAAGCGATACTGGCCTGCCAATTTTTGTATTTCCCGCAAATCTAATACTTGCTGCCATTGGTTCCTCTACGTAATTAATTAATTCTACGCGGTTACTCGGTTTTCATTACTCGGTTACGAAAACTACTTTTAGGTTTCATGCACGTCTTTTTGTTTGCCTATTTTTTCGTTTTGTTTATGCTAAACTCTGATTTTCATGCACCAATTGAAAGTGAACACTAGATCTACGTAACAGTAAAGTATATTAAATATAAGGTGTACTAGAAGCTTCACTTTGAGTAACATCATTAACAGCTAATAAAAGTATCTGTACAATCAAACGTAAACATCCTTCAGCTTAGAGCAATAAAACAAGATCGTTTAAAGTTATGTAACTTTTAACAAATTGGCAAACCTCTTTTCAGCTTGATGTTATGCAGCATTAAATTTAATTCATGCTATATTTTTCTGCTCGAAATTCTGATCTTGAAGCGTGCTGTTTTTGGAGTTCTCAGTCAAATCTTTCTTCTTAACACAAATTTCAAATTTTGCTAAAGATCGCTATTTCCTTGAATGATTCATACTCTGCTGGCTCCTATATACATTTAAATGTTCGAGAAGTTCAATATCTTGCAAAACCTCATCGATCCTTTTAACACATGCTACTACCCTTTTCAAATTTCGAGAATTTACAAAAAGTGGCTCTCTCCCTGGATTCAACTTTCTTGCACTGAGGTTTCTTGTGACTGGCATGAAAGAACTGAAAAGACACTTTACACAACTTTTAATGAGTTGCCTGGCGTTTTGTAAGTGACAGTTGTGAGGTCTTTCAACTGGTTTTACATTTATCTTCACTGCAGTCTCCTTTTGTAAAGTTTCATTTGAGGGGAAATTCAGTTTCTCTTCTTTTTTTGAAGAGAGCATCACTGAATTTGTTTTGTCATGGTTTACTACAGCCGTTTGATCAGAATGGTTTTCAGAAATGATTGGAGAACTGCTAGTTGGTGCAAACCGACCGTACAAATAATAACAAGCCACCTCCGCAAGAAAAAAAAATAAAACCAGACGCACAAATGATTGCAGATATCTCGAGAGCCCCCAAAACTTCAGGCATGGAAATTTTTTCTCCGGGTATAACTTGGTTTGGATTAGGGTTTTCAACTGGCACTTATATTTGTATCGCCATGCTATATTCTGCCAGTCATCCCATTTCTCCAGCTGTCCACTATCAGCAAGATGGGAATAGGTTTGAATCATCCAATACCGACTGACCGTGTACATTTCCACGAATATTGGCTTAATGCTGAGATATTCAGGAAGTTTGTAGCATCCGTGACCTTTTAAGCTGGTTGACAAGACAACCTTTAAAAATAGCCAGATATAGACCCTCATAAAGAGAACGCGTGAGATACAAATTTTTCCCTTCGAGTTTACTGTCAGGTTTTAAAAAGTCAGTCTAGATGAAGGAATTGATACCAAAGTTGTGTTAAGTCTTTCAAGTAGCCCTCGTTCTTTAAATTTGTTGTAACATTCTACCCAAGGGTGCAGGCCTGGGTCAATGAACTCTTTTAGTATTTTGTAATCTATTGGTATCACTTGGGGAAGAGTGAATGGTTGACGTCTGTCAGGAACAGTGACAACACTCATGGTTCCGTTCCCATAAAACCGTGCACTCCGAAAAACTGCAAAACTATGAGGAACCGAGCTTTTGTCATATGAACTTCTGGTGCGTTCATTAGAAACACTCCAAAACGGCCAATAATGTGGCTTATGAATGAACCATTAACAAATTGTCCTGCTTTTCTGGAATATAATATGATTGCAGTTATGGCGCATAAGGTAGAAATCCAAGTACAAATCAATCAATTAGTAATCAAGGTGAATGGTTGAGACCAAGTCACAAAAACAATGGGGTCCAATTTACTCTCGCCAGTATCACTCAAGCAATACAATAAAACCTCTTTTTTGTAAGTCGAAAATGTGGATCCAGTGTTTCTACCATAATGAAATTTAAAACCGTAAAGGTGATAATCTGCATAGTGCCCGAAGTTAATTATAAATTGACCAAATGCTGATTTGTCGGCGTTATTCCGCTCAGTTTTTTTCCTCCTGTTGAGCTGCGTAAACGAAACATTGTGTTGAAGGGACAAAGAAATTGTGGACAATACATTGCGATTGCAAAAATGCATATTTGGGCTTGAAAACAGAAGTCGTTGACAGGCAAACAAGTCTTTTCGATATAATCAGAAATAATCATCTGCTGCATGTATTAGGGCATCAATTTTATGCCCATTTCCGCGTCTAAAATATTCTCTGTGTGACTGACCCTTTACTAGTTTGACTTACGAAGGTTGTTAGTTAGTTAGTTAGTTGGTTACAAGATAATTCAAGATGAATGTGTAAAATGATATCTTTCACTTGTAAGTTCAACAAAAAGTACAGCGGAAACTCATTTAATACTAAACTATCAAAAAAATATTATCACTAACAGGGAATAATTTGGTGAGTTGTCGTTGGCGTTATTGGATTGGAATATCAAAACTGCAATAGCATGCTAGAATTTGTCCATAGAGTAAATAAGATTATAAGACTTTTCAATAAAAATATGCAAATACCAAGTAAAATACACGAATTGCTTCAATGGCATGTAAGTTTGTAACAAATGGAGTAAAGTCCTCTGTTTTGTATTGTTTTTATACCCCAAAAATGCAACTTAATAAAACTTTATTGGCAAGAATTTTAAACTTTCATTGATTCATTTCGACAGTTTGACCATGACATTGGGTATTTAACTCTTTTGTCTTTGGTGCTCAGTTTTTATTCTTATATTATCGAAAGATTTCTAGAGTGCGTACGGACGTTGTACGTATGCCTCGAATGTAAACTTCATTACTACCATCAAACAAATTGCAGCGCTATTGAATCCCATGAGCTATATAAAATTTAACAATCTAACTGGCATTGCAAGAGTCTTGGTTTATGATAAATTAAAGATATAAAAAGAGTAAATTTTACCGCATGAAAGGTTTGGTAAAACGTAGCCCTTGTGACAATAAATAACAAGTATGAATGAATTAAAAATATTTATAGCAATATGTATGCATATCGTGGATAAAGAGCTGACATGAATATTTGGTTACAGCATACATGTAAAAAATTCATAACAATACATAATAGAATCAAACAATTTTGGTCCAGTTATAAATTTTGTTATTTGTTAACTCTAATTAAAACGTTTACATACACATCTCTACAAACAAATCGAATTTACAAAATGGGGTTAGTGAAATGATTTTTGTACACAGATCATATTATTTCTTACTGTGCTAACACGATATTAACTCATATTTTAATCTACCATTTAAATTTTTTTAACTTGTAATTTAGTAATTTTGATTTTTTAATAATGAAAATTTTGACTCCCAGTTATTCATTTATACTACCTAAACAGGAGTAAGCTTTCAGTATTAATTTCCGAAATTTTGAAGAATTTATCGTTCTGAAGTACAGTATTTTCATGTCCAGTGGCATTCGGAGAATTTTTCCGGACTGCAATTTCAGCAGCATTAATTTACAAAAATAGTATTTATTTAAAATCCTGAAAAGCACACATTAAAATTAATTATACAGCAATAAAATAAAAAATATCATTGAACTTACCCGTCTCTACCGCTGCCAATAATTTATCCTGTGAAATTGGCCTGGACTTTTTGCTACGCGTCGGATTATTAGACAACATGGTTTAATGACAATAATAAGAAATACTGCTACAATCACATCATCACAAAATCGAAATTTGTGTTGCAGCTTTGAGTCATCGAATTCTACGTAAAAGCTTTCAACTATTTTAGTTTTATTCAGGACGGAGACTTGAGAATCGACTTTCACTCAATGCACAAGTTGGTCAGAGAAGAGACAAAAATAATTGCTTTAGTATGAAAGGCTAACAGTACAGACCGAAAGCAAACGTCTTTACCTGAAGTAAGTCAGGCTTACACTGAATAACTAGTCGAAAAACTCATACTTTCGTATCAAATTGTGAAGATTACAAGGAAACCTTCCAGGGCGCCAGTTTACATTTTTTAAATTGAGGATGCCGTTGCAGGTTAGACTCTTTTAGAAACTAAATGATTTGATCGTGGGCATCAAAGCTGCATATTGAAACTACGTGACTACTTTATAGTCCTGAAGCGTAAAAACATACTTAGAAACGTTTAAAACCAATTAAGAAATGAATCAGAAATGCAAGTGTGTGAATTGTGACTTTCACTTTTCCAGATTTTTCACTAGAATGAGTTTTCGTATATTGACCGTCCATATAAAGTCATCTTTGCTTTTGCTTTATAGTCATGGCTTGACTTATAGAAATTGTGTAATATGTGATGAGCATAAATTTTACAAATCATGGATTTTCTTCATGATGGAAACCTGTGGTCACCGTGTTTTGAATGTTAGATAACCGATTTCTTAGCTTAAATAAAGCATGATGCCCGTTCGTTTGCCTTACATTTTAGGGGAACTTGAAGACTAAAGTTTATGGTTTAAATAAAAATAGATAACATACGTCAGTAATATTGGGTATTACTAAAACCCACCCCCTGCCCACACCCACACCCTG
>JAQIXX010002743.1:0-22788 GCA_034700605.1 Willowsia nigromaculata | reverse complement strand
CTGTGCTGCTGGAGGTGGTAGTGTTTCCACCACCGAGAATCGATGAGGAATTTGTTGATGCCGCTGATGTTGATACTGATGAGGAACCAGTGACACTGGCCAGTTGATGCAAATGATTGGACAAGGAGGAGGAAACCCCCAAAAGGGTACTTCCTAGAATGGGACTGGGACTTGGGGCACGAACACCACCACTTGAAGTGGATCCGATACCAAGAAACGGGCTGCTTCTATTGCTCCCAGTTGAATGATGATGATGGCTGGAAGAAGAGTTGCTACCGTTATTATTATTATTGTTATTACTGTTTGTGCTGCTGCTACCACGCCATTGAGATTGTTGTTGTGCGCCTGCTGCTGATGTTATTGCTGCCGCTCCTCCAAGATCACCCGCAGACCCTTGCAGTGAGCCTAGTGGTCCTTCCTGACACAGCTTCACACCATGTTTCTCTTGGACGTGTTGGATTAGTGACCAGGCTGACGAGCAGATTTGTTGGCAGGTACCACAAGTGATTCGATTTGGTTCTGTAAAAAAGAGAAAATACGTACAATGAACAAGTGCATGGCAAAAAATTCCACCTCAAGCAATCCTCCGCCTCTAAAACTCCATCTCTCTGAGGATCCATCTCCCAACGGTATGCTCATCAGAGAAAAGAAGACAACAAGAGTATGTAGCAGTCACCAAGTTAATGCCATTGTAAGGCCCCAGAGAATGGAGAGAAAAGTTTTTTACCAGCTGACAAAAAATTATTATATGTACCATCTTTTGCAATTGCACAAGTCTCGTGCAGTCATGCCTCCAAGTAGAAAACCAAGAAAACGAAGAAAAAACAACAAAAAATTGTCAGTTTAGTTCGTTGTTCAGTAAGCAAGATTTTAACTTTTTTCCCCTTCCACAAGAAGAAAAAAAAAGATCTTGCCTTGCTAAATTGCCTCATCACTCTACATACAAGCATGACAACTTTTTTATTGCCTTCATTAGTCCATCCTCCTTGTCTAGTAGAAGAAGCAAGACAAGATTTTTGTTGTCATCATGAGAGGAGGAGATGCGTAATTGAAACTAAAAAATGTGAAAGATATGTATATCGTGATGATGATGACAAGAAATGTCATTCATTGAAGCAGTCAAGTGTGCCACCACCACATCATATGAATATATGAAGGATTTTCATCCACCACCCCCGCATTACAATTTATGATCCACTTGGTCAATTGAGCGCAATTCAATCAACTCGTGTGTGAGTGTAGGAACAAATCAGTGGACCGCGAAAGAGTTGATACCGTCGAGAGTCATGCCACAAGATATGACTCCAATCCACTCGCATTGCTGCTCTGTTGGACAATATTATTTTTTATCATTTTTTAACTTGATGTACATGCGGAAAAATATAATATTATATCTCTAGGATTTTCTCCCCTTCTTTTTTTGTCCTTCATGCACACAAACTATCTATAATTTTATTTGGTTTGACTTGCCCGACCACTCAGCCGTCAAAATTGCAGAGTCTCTGTTGACATTGATATTATTGGTACGTATTTCTATGAAAAAAAAAACGGACAGCCACGTATTTCATACCATAAACAAGATTACACGTCGACAGCTCCTCCAACTTTAACATCTTCAATTTAGATTTTGTGATGTGCCCCGTTTCAAAATTTTGCTAATTACTGTAAGACGTAGTAGTTCCACTTTTTAATACCATTTTGTCAGTGAAAAAGGGAAAATAGAAATTCTCGGCGTTTCTTGGAAAATTGCCTTTGTCTTTTGATTTCTCTTGAAGCCTACGTGGCCGCATAAAAAGTCAGCAAGTTATAATAAAACAATAGCCTCATTATTTGCTCTGATCCAGCCTTGGTTTTGATGACGCAGTCGGTTAAGTAAAAATCCTACAGCAAAAAATGTATGTATGCTCTAATGTCTTTGTTTTTTAAGCTACTGTCACCAAAATAGAGATATGCCGACGCTGGTGACGGTGATGGCGTGTTGTGAGAGTTGTACAAAAAAGTTGTACTAGCCTCCGGTCATTCTCTCGCATCATTCATGATCATGATCACTAAAAGAAGTGAAGGAGAGTGAGGGAAAAAGCGTTTTTTTCTATTCATCTGGGACATTTCCCACTCACCACCACCACACACTTGAATGAAAAAAGAGAAAAGTCAGCAGAGTAGAAATAAAGGACAGCACAAGTGGAGAGACCACTACTTACTACTTCCCTGTGACTCTCTTCTCCTCACGCTGACTTTTTTTCTGCTTACGTAATCCGATTAACTTATGCAGGATGGCGGTGATGGTGGAGGTTTTTTCTGAAGGAGAAATATACATATCCCCTAGCCTAATGTTGGGTAGTAAAAAACTATCGACTTAATTGATTACTTTGTTTGCACACAAACGAATGACAAATATTCCACTGCTTTCACTGCTACTACCATCTTCGGTCACCACAGGAAGGGAAATTTTTGCCAAGTCATGAACACAACTACTTGCATATCCCATTGGCCAAAGGGAACAGAAATTGTTAATTAGATGGAGCTCCTCTTTTATATTTTTAAGGTTTTAGCTAACTTTGTTGAAGAAAATAAATCATTATTAAGGTTTTTCAATGACAAATTTAATGCCAGACTCTGGAAAAGAATCAAATTCTTTTTTTTGTTCAAAACAGAAAATGGACAAAGAAGCAAAGGATTTTTTTGTCAAGTCAGTCAATAAAGTCGCTTGGGACAGTAATGTTCAATGATGATGATGGACTCTTCGTATCAAAAATGATCTCTCTTATTATGAAAAAAATGTATTTCAACTCTTCACTGTCACCACTCTCTCAACATCATCCTCGCCAATGCCGCAATATCAACAACAAAAGGATTGTCCATAATCTCCCAAGTGAAATCAATCCAAGTGGAAATGTATGCATGGTGATATGAGATGCTTCTCTTGCACTGAACAATAGCTTTTCTCTTTCGCTTTTTTACTATGCTTCTAGTTCACTTGAAAGACGAGAAAAAAACAGAATGGCCAGACAAAAGTGAAAGTCAAAGAGAAGAATGGAAAGATATGAAAATGGACTGAATGACAATGAAGCTATTAACATGATCGTCATCTGCTGCAGTCAGGTCACCACAAAACTTTATTGCACACAGGACGATGCATCCGCACCGTCATCATCATCATCATCACTTGAAATGCACGCATGCAAAATGCATTGAAAAAACAACAATAAAAAAGAAACTCTGGAAAGCTCTTGTCAGGACAACGACAAGACAGCATCAGTGGAAAAGAGTTTTAGTTTGCTTTTGTCGTGGTCTCTTAAAAAATAAATATGCATTTTTCACTCTGATCATCGGCCACGTTCTCTCTGAATATCAGCGCTGCTGCAACTAAAGTTTCAGCTTGTCTCATGAATTTGAAAAGGAGAGCCTGTCTTCTTTTCTCTCCTACCTTTTCACTTTGCATTTTTATATGCCTCCCTTCTATATTTTTTATGCATGCATGACTGAACATACAACAAAATGATGGTGATGAGTTGTCGCAAAGTTGTCGCGTGCTGGCAATTTAAGAAGAAAACAAGTTTGTAAAAAATATTGTAAAATAAACTTGCTTCTTTCGCGTGCTCCCTTTTGTTTTCCTGTTTTCTTGCCTCTCAAACTTTGTATGACTGTATTATTGGTTATCCTTTTGTTTATAATGAAGATTCTTAGAGATATCTTGAAAGAAGCCTTCAAGTTTTTTGCTCTCGACTAACGATATGAGAATATTGGTTGCTGTTTACTCAAGATCGGTTTTCAGTGAAGCCAGTGTAAGATATACAGACTGTCAAGTAAGCAGTTTTGAAACAATTTGTATAAACTTTATATGATTTTGTTTTCCGAGAAAAAATTTAATTAGCTATAACATAATCAGAAAGGCCATTAAGTTTTATTTTTTTCCGTTCCAAAGCTGCACAACAATAAAAAATTTAACAGGTTATTTGATCCTGGTAACGCATGATTACAATAGCGAATAAAAAACTATTATATTGCCCGTTTTTTTAAACTTTAAAAAATCCAATGTCCCCGTTAAATAATGTATGTCTCTCAAACAAATATTTTGTATTCATATCTACTGTACATTCATATCCTGATCACATGATAGTGACGGTGGTCATGTCATGTCACATTTTTACCACATGGGCAGTTTTAAAGGGAAAAGCTTCCAACCATACCATTTTCATAACGCATTATGCACCCACACATACAATTCAACCCTTTTTTCACATTTGAAAAGTTTTGACATGATGCGCCAAACTGTTGTTTTCTAGACCCATTTAAATTCATGGCACTATTGGCACTATGAGTAAAATCGAATCAACTAGATAAAAAATACATATAAATCTTTTTTTATTTTTAAAAATATACAATAACAAAATGTCCAGATGACGAGTGTGATACTGTAATGGCTCAGTTTCACTACAGGAGATAGGAAAAATGGACTCTTTTCACCAACCAATAACGTTGACCATTGAGTAAGCAAAGCTTTACATTTTTTTCTGCTGGCCACGGGTGGCATTTCAATTTCTCCTCCGTGAAAATTTCCCGTTTAAAAACATTACAAATGCACATTGGTCTACATGAATACAAAATCATAATATTATATAGCCAGGGCGTCACACAATGATGATGATGGGATTTGAACCCTTCTTCCGTTTCTTCACTGCTTTTCACTTCCTCCTTTACCCAACAAAAGCTTAGAATGCGCGTACAAAAAATTTCACAAGGACGAACAAATGCATCTCTCTGTTTCACTTGATTACTATGCACGCATGTTGCTCCTTGTTTGCACTTTGTGCATGCAACTTTAACAAGATGATGATGAGCGTCATCACCATCTTCTCCGGTGGAGTAAAGTAATAATAATTTTTATTTCAACCTATCATCTGCATACATTACCTATAACTAGACAGGTAAAATGATGATGATGAACAAACAAAAAATATATATTATTACGGTTTCCATCATCATTGGAATAAAAAAAAGTGCATTCACGTGAGTCATTTGCATGTATCTAAACTAAGAGGGTCACCACACTCTACCAGAGAGAAAAAACTAAAGTATAGAATCCACAGACAACGAAACTCATTTTCGGTAAAACAAACAAGAAAAAAAGTGATCGGTTCAAAGAAGGAAGAGCTTTAATGAAAAAAACGGGCAGCATTATGGACACCAACCATCAGAATCGGCAGACACCCTCGCACATCTCTGCAGGTAGCATCACTGCACCGACAATGACGCGATGGAGGATCGGTGAATAAAATGCAAATTTAATATATAATGTAATAATAACGCTGCTGCTTCTGCTTTCCTGCGTGTGTCGCGTGAGTTGAATTTTTTCGGTTAGAGGTTATGGCGGTGGTGCATTATGGTAATGAAACGTGTTTCTAGCGTGATGTGAGAAGGAATCATGATGATGATGATGATGATACATTTTTTTAGTAATAAACGGACGAATGACCAGGGTTAAAAAAGTGTGTGCATAAAAATGAAAGGAGGGAGTAATGAGTTGAAATATAAAAGGTGATAGACATGTACAGTTGTATGTATGTGTGTTCAGAGTGGAGGGGCAGAAACCAACTGATGATGACCATGATGGAAAACGGATGGACACACAACCCACGTTGATGATGATGATGGTCATTACGGATATTGCGTAAAAACATGATCATGTAATTATCCAATTGGTATAGTGTGTGGTGGTGTATGTTTCCATGTAATTTGAGATGATGGTTGCATGTGAATTTTGTAGTTGCTGCAGTAGCGAAAAATGGGTTTTAGTGGTTTCGTATGAATGGGAACACGATCGTAAAAATATATTCAGAGTGTGTGCTATTTCTTCTGTTTTTTGTTCACGGAGAAAAAATGGGCAATGAAGTGAAACGTGTTGGCGTTGGTCAGCTACTTATAAAATGAAGAAAGCTATATAATAATATGTAGATAGACAGGCAGACAGGACAACAAGCAGCTGGACGAGATGCATGAAAGACGAGAAAAGTCGTAAAAATGTGCTAATTGCCCTTAATTTAATGGTTGACATTTATAGCCACCCATGTCCGGCTACACGTAAAGTCAGTATTTAGTATCCCTTGGTTTCTGGGTAGTTTCGTTGGCAAAAAAGGAGATATACGTCGTTTTGGGCATGACTTTCTGGCTTTGCCACTTTCAATGTTTACCATCACCGGAAATTCCTGTCAATTTTATTTCTCTCTTTCTTCTCGTCTTTGTCTTGGATTTAGCTTTGACACCTTCACAAGTAATCCCTTCACCAACGGACTTACTGACTGACATGAACAAGTCATGTCTCAAATTCAAATATTTCTAGAAACGATTTTCGCGTTTAAATGAGACAGGCTCACATGTCAAGAGATAGAGAGTACACTCAAAAGTTTCTCAAAAGCATTGCTACTAAGCCAATCATCAACATTTAACCAAAAAATCAATGTCCGGAAAACGGAAACAACAGTGGTTTGTAACTCTCGCTCTGCAAAATACTTTTTTTCTTCGACCAGGCAAGCAAAGAAAAATGTATAAGAGTGCCTTCAACAGAGAGAAAGAGAGGACAGTGGAGATAAAGTGCTAATTTCACATTCCATTCACACATTTCTCAACATTTGGCTGAAATGACGGCGATGCTGATGATGATGACGACAAACGGGAAGAACGACAGTACCCGACACCACCGACACAATATCATAGTTAGAAAAAGGGCAAAATCCTTTTCGGTTGGACAACAGATTGCAACAAAATCACTTTTTCCTTCTCAAACAGCGACCAAGACGACAGGACGCTCACTTTGGCTATATACATGTGTGCATTTTTCTGCTAAAACGGTATACCCAGCCAATATAGCATGTCATGCCATCGCCACGACCATCATCATCAAAACTACTATTATTACCGTGATGATCATGATCCCCTGTCGCCCGTGTGGCCTTTTTTTTACTGACTTCAACTTCAATCTTCAACCCTTTTTTTGTTTAGGAAAAAGAAAAAAAATCGGATTGAATATTATGATGGTGCTGTCGTGAGTATCATGATAATCAGGAAGAGAGAGGGAGAAAATGCGGATATTTTCCGATTTTCTGGCCAAGTCAACCTCCATCCTCATCATCGTCACATATGTGTGTAGGGTGGTGTGGTGAGAGAGACAGATTGCTGGGAAGAATTTAAGAAGAAAGGAGGTAGGTGTGTACATTTGTGCACATAATCTCAATCCTTCTCTTTCCAACTCTTGCTCTCGGATTTTTCCTACTTTAATGACCAGCAGCAAAAAAAAGTCAAGTGAGAGATGGTTGTCGGACAACAAATGTCTCAAGAGTCAACCCTTTCCTTGTCTTTGGCTTTTTGGGTTGAATGAAAGTATTAAAAAATGAATTGGGTGGCTATGATGCTGCCACTAGAACTAGTACAATAGATAAATGGATGGACGGACAAGTTTGGTAATAGATATTGTCTCTCTCGCTTTCCACTTTCACATCACTGCTGCTGCTGCTGGTTGGTGTACAATATTTGATTATTGATAAAAAACGGAAGACAGAAGGAAGAAGAGAAACATCCCCACTAATTTTTCTGTATAATTTACACATTTGCTTTGGCGACAGAGCAGCAGCTGTGGGACGAATAAAAAAATAACTGACGATAGTTGATGATGATGATGACCATCTATTTTTAAGCCTTTTTGCATTGGTAACATCAAGTCAAGTCATATACTTTACTGTAGAATGGGGAGTGATGACACTGAAATTGAATAATGTGCAGCAACTCTCATACAATCTCAATCATCAGATTGGTGGATATCGGCATTTGATGGGAATTCGTATTCCATTGAATGTTCACTATTCTTTCCACAAATATAAATACCACAGAGATAGCAGATTCAAGCAATTTCCTTTTCCACTCCTTAGTGGACAACAATGGGTGGATAGAAATCTCACAGATAAATGATCCTACACATTCTGTATTCATTCAATTTCTGTCTTATACTGAATAAAAGAGTATTTTGTTTTGAAAATGTGCTCCAAAGGATAAAAATAATAGAAGCGATTAATTTTACACGGGAAAAATTAATGATGATGTGAGATGGACTTGGTGACACCCGTTTTCTTCTTGATCGCTGTAACATGAACATCATTATTATGCCAACACGTAAGCCATCATGATAGACTCGAAGGAAGAAGACAAACGGGTGTTCACCTTAAAATCCATTTATCACCACCACCACTCAACATTTAAGCTCCTGGTTCATTCAACCATTCATACAACTCCCGAATGGCCTGTCTTTCTGTCCGAAGCGTGCAGGATAGATGCATAGATGGTACACATTGCAATGACCAAACAATTTTTCCCCTCTTGTTAAAATAAAACAAGTTGCTGCATTTAAAATACCTCTTAAAGACATGTAGATATGTAGCAGCAGGGGAAAGAGATTAAAAACTGAAATAAAAAAAGTCTGAAGCTCCAAGCTTAAGAATTCTTTAGAAGACGATGAAAATATATAATATTTAAAAAACTACAGCAATTTCCGGTTGTTGTGTAAGTGCAAGTTCATCATGATGGTCATTATCACTGAAAGGATTACTATTATCATCCAATCATATATATAATTCACATATATAGATAGACAGAGAAAAAGAAAAATGACCAGTGCGCTGTACTGTGGTCGTCATGTGCAAGCAGGGTACATGCACACCAATTATTATTTTTCCATCACTCATTCTTCGTAATTTTTTATCTCCTTTCTCTGGTGGAGCATGTCAAACAAATGAACTTACACTGTAAATATCTCACTAATCATTCATCAGCATCTTTAAACATTAAAAAAACTAGATTTTCTTCTTATTCTTTTGGCTGACCATGGGAACAACAAGACAATAGTGTACACACACACGTAAAAAAGTAGCAGTGGTCAAGAAAAGTTGCTGCTGCTGCTGCTGCTACGTGTGGCCGGCAAAATGCTGTAGAGCGAGTTGTGTGTGTGCGGTTGCACCACCGGAAGTGGATTTGCACTTTTGACTTGGTGCACATACTTTGCTTATTTTTTATCATGTGAACCTTTTAACAGGACAAGTTTAGCGAGAAGGAGAAGAAGCGCAGAGAGCGGTGCACATAATATGTGAGATTATCAGCAATTTACATCAAATAATGTTTTTCTTTTGTAATTATGACGTAAGTCAGTAGTTATATACGGTAACCGATTCTTAAGGTGCATTGCTGAGAATGGAGGTAGGCAGTTAGGATTTAATGTTTTAATTAGAATAATAAGCGTTGATGCACCACGCTTACCTGATGATGCCGAAGAAGGTGACCCTGGTGCGCCCGAGCTTTTCCCTGAAGACGCTGCTAAAGATGATGATACCAGTTCTTTGCTGGCTTTTGCGTGATGATTGTAACTATGGTGATGATGGTGATGATGATGGGATTTGGATCGGCGACTGATTGGAGCAGAGATGCTGGGCTTCACCACCGGAATAAAGTGATTATGATTGAGATGCTGCTGGTGATTGCCAGAGGATGGGGATGAGGATGATGACGAAGATGCAGAGTTGCTGTTGACAGTGTCACCACCACGGTGATTGGTCATTACATGATTACTAGATGTTGTTGAAGTGGTTGTTGTCGCAGTAGCCTCGTCTTTTTCATGAGGAGATCTACCTGCATCACCATCTCCACTCTCAGTGTTTGTTGAATCTTTCTTGGCGGAAGTTTCAGCAGCGGTTTCTTCCGACTCGTCTTCTGCGTCCTTGACCACGTTATTATTGTTATTTGTGAGGACAGACTCCTCTTCATCGTCCTCCTCATTCGCTTCCCCACTGCAGTCTTCGTTATTTTTGATGGCGTCATCATTGTTGTTATTGTTATTATTTTGCAGTTTGGTTGAGGGTGGTGGTCCGTTAGCTGAAGATGCTAGTCCTGCAGCGGCTGCTGAAATCAAACTTCTTGCGTATGCATGCTGCTCTCGCTCATCGTCATCCTCATCTTCGTCAGCGTCCGAGCAAGGATTCGACGAGCTCGGGCTCTCACCCAGATAGTGGGCCAAATGATGGTGGGACAAATGATGATTGTTTTTCGTGTCAAAGTTATTATTGTTCAAGATGGCTGCGGCCGCAGCGGCCGCCGCAACTTGATTTGAATGACTGGCTGAATGGTGGCCGGACGCTCCAGAACTCGCCACAACAGCAGGGCATGTTTTCACTTTGTGGTTTATAAAGCGGACAATGTCACCCAAGCTGAATTGCTTCTGACACGACCCACAAGTGAGTGTATCACTGGGACCAACATGGGAGGAGGGAGAGGATGTTGCCGTGGTTGCATATTGGTCCACTGAAAATAAAGTAAACAACAATTATTCATATATTTTGAAGACACATTTTTAGCTCAGTTTTTCATGATTTTTCTTTTCATATTCAAAATACAGTCAGTTACCACGAGTGACCTATGAGAAACTAAAGTTATTGCTAATAATATGACATTGCCTGAGGAGATCTGATAAAAACTTGATGATGATGCAATACTGGCGTGGACCGTTGTTGGTTACAGTTGAAGTTGGTTTGCCGTTGCCCTTCAGACAACCGTCGGCGTTTATTACCACGATTCTCATCTGATTTCAAGATGATTGTCAATATTTTTCCAATAATGTTGCATCCTGTATCCAACCCCCATTGCCGCATGCGACCACCACCGACCCCGTAGAAAATAAACTATCTACTATTACGCTCATTGTTGCCATGACGACATCACATCATTCACATCTCTTCCCCTTTTGACTTTCATCTTGTCGTTCATCAACATTACTTATGCATAACAATAGCAAAAGTAATAATACGAATGAGAGAAAGAGCGAGAGGTGATCGGTGATCTTTTCCTCCTTCGTCCGTCCGATAACCATCTACCCAGCATACATGTTACTCCATCGCGAGCCACCAAGTTTATTCCAGCGAAAAAAAAATAATAAAAGAAAACGAGATGGAAACCACCAGATTATACATTAGCTTGTTTGCATAAATACATACAGAATAACAAATAATCAAAATAAGATGAGACTAGAGAGGTGGTAAATGCGCTGGTTGGTAAGTAGCCTTGTTTGCTTTTCTGAGGTCGGCGAGTCACTAAAGTCAACGAACCAGCCCCCCGAAAAGAGAAGAAAATGATAATATTAATAACGCATTTTATATGACGCAATGCTACTGTAACAATATCCGTCCATTTTTTCCTCTCTTTTTTTTTCTCCGCCAACATTGATCTTCTGATCAACGGACCACTATATATCCAATCTCACACAAGTCATCAGAAAGTCACAGAGATTTAAGATTTACATAATATCCCATTTTCCACGATTACCTCAAAAAAAGTACTTCCAGTGTTCATGCACAGCTTAAACTTATTGCACAACATTGCGCCTCTGCTGATTCACACAGAAAAAAGGTAGAAAAGTCCAGCATGCGTATTATTAGCTATATTGGAGAGAGGAAATCGATACAAAAATATACTATGCATACGTATAACTTGCTTCGTTGCTTCATTTGCTTTTCTTCTGCTATGCTTACATCATCAAACTCTGAATAAATGTCAATGACATTCCGAACATCAAGAACTGACTTGGAAGAAGTAGACCCGAGTGAAAAACAAGTTACGAAACAAAACAAAATTATATTATTTTTGATGATGATGATATGGTGACGGTGATGCCCATGGCCAAACACATAAACTATTAAAACACTCTGATAAAACATATATCATCATTATCATCCTGTCGAAACCTTCCGTTGACATGGCTACTACAAACCATCTGACGATGAGACTATACTTGGCTCAAGTCTTTTTTTTTAAATTGTATCTTCTTTTCACTCGTGTAACCAAAAGTAAAATAAAAAGGGTTAAAAAAATTTTCTCCATCATCATACCCAATTCTCAACCTCTGATACCATGACCATCATGACGATTACAGTGATGATGGTGATCATGTGGCTGCTTCCTCTTTTCTTTTTTTCACCACCACTCGTGCTACTCTGAAGTGAGCAGAGTTTTTATTTCCAGGAGAAGAATACATTATAAAATATGTGTTTCGCATTGAATTATACTATCTTACACACTTTTTTATTCTTCCCTGCGAAAAGCCAGCAGCAGTCAACAGCAACAAAAAAGAAGAATGATTAATAATCCTTTTTTGCCTACTGCTACTTCTCAAGTTGTTGGTGTGTGCGAGGGAGAACCACCGGAGAGAGAAAGAGTGAAAAATAAAAAGCATCATTATTACATTTATCGCGATACGGCAACAATGCCTTGATCACGATGATGACGATGATGCGGTGGAAAATGGAAATTTTGATTTTTTTATTATTCTTTTTTTCAGGCAGTGGACGACGCATTATTCCCATTTGAGTATGGAGAATATGGAGATAAGTGTAAAAAAGGGAATTGAGATAGAAAAAAAAGTTTAAAAGGTTTAAAAACAGACATTAAGCCATATTTTTTGAAGATGACGATGATATTGATGATAGTAGCAGAGGTTTGAACACTTGATACTTTTTTTTTATAAAATAAGAACGGGAGAAAGGGTTAAAAAGTTTTTTGAATGGGAAATCAGTAAAAGAGTAAAGTGGAGAGTAGTGGGTGATAATGATGATGCACTGCACTTTGCAATAAAAGAGGAGGAGGAGCACAATAATAAATTGATGGTGTATAACTGTGGAATAAGTTGTGAGGTCGACAGTGAATAATGCTAAATGGTTGCATTTAAAATCATGCGGACACGGTATCACAATTCAAAAAAAAAATGTCATCAACAGTAGCACGATCATTGCAGGAAACTTAAAAACTCCATTGAAAATTGTAATGTCCATTCATGGAAATAAAAAATCAAACAGGAATGAAAATTAATGATCGTGTGCATACTTTTTTGGTTCAATTTCCTGCACTATCACCATCATCATTAGTGAAATGGGTCAGAGAAGAAGAAGAATCAAAATAAGGGAGAATAGAGAGATTTGCGTTTTCCCAAGAGTATCCGTTTAACTTGATTATTTTATTTTTTACTTTGGCAGGATAAAAATAAAGTAATTAGCTATATGCTTTTGGAATAAACGCGGACAACAATAAGCTTTGTTTATTTATATTTTTCCTTGTGGAAAAATACCGTTGTTAGCTTGATCATCCCTCGCCACTTTTTTTACACAATACTCTGAGTGGATTATGTCTATATCGGGCTTACATAATAATAATAACATTAGGCAATAATCCGATTTTTCCCGATAATATTCTCTGATCTGGTTTACAAAGCTGTCAAACAGTGTCAACTTGAGTACAACATTCCAGCATCTGTCAAAGTATCCCTCTCTTAAAAACCGAATTCAATAGTAGTGGTTTTTATATACCCTCTCCAAGAATTTCTTTTGCTTTCAGAAACGAGCTCCTTACCAAAATAAGCTTGCCGATAACTTTCCACCTCATCTTCTTCCTCTTCCTCATCGTCGTCATTATCACTAAAAAATGCAATTTGCAAATTTGAAGATGATCCGGCGGGCATCATTCTTTCAAAAAACAAATCTCTCACGATCCCTCACCCTGTTGCAGAGGACAACACAGTGGTCACTTGTTTTACCACTAACACTCCAATAATAGCTTCCACTTGACCACTACAAAAATGTGCACTTGAACTTTTTCAAGGGTACTCCTTTTACAACCAGTACCGTAACCACTTACACAGTCACAACCACACAACTAAATGATATTTTCCCAGGGCGAAAAAATAGAGAGATTTTTCCCCAACTCACTAAATTGACTGGCTACTCACTCAACTGGACTTTCAGACTACCACTCAGTCACTTTTTTTTCTGGAGACTTGAGCGTACATTTTTTTTCGGACAAGTTAAGTATGATAAACTGTAAGCATGAGTGTAAACGTGAATGACAAGCCTACAGAAAATATTTCTTGTGTGGAAGCTCCCTCGTTTCTGTCTCCTAAGTAAATAATGCATACACACATCTCGCTACCCCCAAAAAATAAACTTATTTTTTCTCTTTATCCGTCCACACACAAAACATAATTCCATAACAGCCAGCAGCATCATAATGTCCTCTTCTTCTCTTCAAGAAGGAAAGGAAATATGACTGGAGAGGACCCTGCAAAGATGAGAAATGGAGAGAGAGGGCGAGACGGGATGATGAGGAGAAGAATGAAAGCCGTCAAAAATTATGACGTGTCGGTCATCCGTGCATAATGTGACAATCCCTTGCGATGGTAGTACCCACTACTCTGAGGGATGAGAGGAGACACACACACACTCACACATCAATTCTCTAATTCTTCTAATATTTCACTGGAAATATGGAAAAGCCAAGCTGAGCAACAAAGGTAGAAACAAGCCGAGCAAAAATGAAACTGAGATCAAGTTTGTTTGTGTGAGCTGCTTGAGGAGGAGTAGTAGTATAGATTTTTAGACGATAGCGTTATGATCTTCTTTATCATCCTCATCACCGAGTTTTGTACCTTAAAGGTCACCAATCACTAGCCACCAGCAAAACAAACTACTTGTTGGACCACTGCTACTACTACTACTACGACTGGCCTCTCTCCAAAAGTTGGTTTTGGTGGTATATTCCAATTTTGACATTGAATTTTACTTCAACCTCTTTTTCTCCAAGAAATTCTTGAACTTGAGCTCAAAGTTATTATGTGAAACGATGATGATGACTACGACGATATAATGATGAATGACCAGACCACAAAAACAAGCATTTGGACTGTTGCTTAAAGTGATGATGATGACGATGACGTTGTATATTTTTTTGTCTGTGCAGTGACAACACTAGGTATTCTAGGCAGAGGGTCCCTTAACTTCTTATGTAAAAACTGGGATGTTGCGTATATGAGCACAGGATTGAAATGATGATGGAATGATTTTTTTTCTCTCAAAAGTCTCAAAAAAGTGTCAATCTAGGAAAACACAACAGGACAACCTACAAAGTCACCAAACTTCTCACCCGCTGAACAATCTCATATCAAAAGATATGCAATAATATGTATGTCCAGGATCAGAAAGCACATGAAAAAAAGGAGAAATCCAGCTTATCACTAAAGATATGAACGTACATACAACCAGAAATGTGTCACAAAAAGTCACAAAAAATTATGTCAAGTCACTCTGTAATCATAATAATGATAATAAAACTACACAAAAACTGCAAAAAAGGACTCCTCCTGCGTTTCTGATCCTCCACACGAGACTTGACACATTTCAGGGGAGAACTGAGACAAGAAGATCCCACAACAAGATGATTTTTTTCATGCTTGCTGGACCAAACTAAACGCGACTGTTCCTCCTGCTCCTACTTTCCTGCCGGATAGCCAGACTTCTTTTCGGACCCTTCCTCCACATTACATTCAAATATCAACGCAGATACAGAGAAACTCCCCAAAACGTATATTCAACATTACCGTTTATTTTTTCACGTAGTCACCATCATCATTATAATCATCTATTCATTTCACTCTGACAATCTATACTTTAGCGAGTGACACAGAGAACAAGAAGAAAAAAATAATAATAAAAGGCTCAAAGAAGAACGGATGGACGGATATGATGAGACCTGAGGTCCCTCTTGTTGGTCCTCCGGTCCTTTTTCATTTATAACGCAACGCTTTTCCGATTAAATATTATATTATTTCATTTTTTTGTGCATTATGAGGCCCACACCATATAACACGACCAGCATCATCGTGTCCTGCTGACATCAAAACAAAAATATTATTGCCTGCCTGGGAAAGAAACTAGATGCAGAGTATGGTTTTTATGTAGCGTACACTGATGATGGCGATCAGTGACAAAAAAAGGGGACATTCGTAAAAATATACACGGTGTACTTTTTAATGGTATGCTGCTCGCTATCACAATTACTATTATTATGGCTTTATATACATATTCTCCCAAAAAAATCTCACTCTCAAACAATGCCAAACATGCAGAAGGCCTCAACCATCCTCCTTCTCTTCATCATCATATAAACCTATTATGCATGCATATGCATTCCATTCTTGTATTGATCAAAAAAATCCCAAAAAACAACCACCAATTTTCCTCGATTTTCCTCTTCCTTTTTCTCTCACTTTACGTTTCATTTTTTTTCAGAGTGGCAGTTTTTATTCCCTTTCTTTTGGCGATTTGCTGGTGGAATCGTGATTTTGATGTGATCAGCAAAAAACCACGGTGTCCCTTTTTACAACAGAATTTACTCATATTATTTATTTATTCAAGGTTTTTTGTACATACAAAAAAACTATTCCGTGTGTGGATACCTAAAACGAATATGAATAAAATCGGGAAGACAATAAAATGTTGATAAAACGGTAAAATATTTTTTTGCTTGAATCCCTGCTATTACTGGAGTTGTCAGAAAAAAGGTACCCTTTGAGGAAACTTATAACAGATAGATATCAGATAAGTTATTACTGACCGAGGTGACCTCTGACCTGTGTCCAGGAATGAGAGGCACCTTTATATCTCATCTTGAAAAAAAATGCTTCATTGGGTTGGGGTTTGCGATGGAATAGTTTTGTGCAAAAACATACATATGCAGCTGTTATTCTTGGAGTTTAGTTCGCTTGTCTGCTACGGTAATAAAATGAAATCCATTAGAAAATAAATGTAAAACTGAAACCCTTTTTATTACTGTTTCACTATTAGTAACACCACGCACAGCTACGGGGACAATTTCCCTAGCTAATGAGTTTGAAAATTAGTTGTTTACGATTCCTTTCTTCCTGCTTCAAGTTTTTAAGGTGAAGGACAAGACAATCTCGTAAACTTAAGACGCGTGGTATTTTTTCCAATCTATTTTTGGGCCTGTTTTGTTCACGGACAGCTGGACAAAAGAGGGAGAAAATGGAAAGATGAGTTGGAAGAAAGAAAATAAAAGCCCTTTTTTATATTTTTATGGTCAATACAAAAGAGGGCAACACTTACAGAAATAAAATGAAGTTAGCTATGGAGCATTCAAGCCACTCAAAAGACGTGCTTTTTTGTTCGTGCAAAAATTTTTAAAACCGCAAAAGCCAGAGAGAGATTTATATTTTTGGGAATAATATTCCAAGTTGTTAACATGGCGTACTTACCCTTACCCAAAGCATCTATAATCTGAATGGAAAATGCGATTATATCTATCATCATTATCATTACTATTATTATCATATTTTTTTATTTACGATTATGACGATTGTCAAAAATGGATGGATGGATGGTTTTGCAATTCAAAATAAGAAGAATTATAACAGAGGAATGGTGTGTGTAAGGGAGGAAAGGATGGATAGAAGGGAATGCCCCCTGTAGCTCTGGTTTTGTCATAAAAATTGACCACGGGAGGTCTCCCCATAAAAAATTGTCAGAAGAAGACGAGGGCACGCAAAACAAGAAGTAGTAGAAGAAGACCAAAACCAAAAGAGTATCACTATCACATCTCTCTTTCCCCTTCCATCAAACTATACATGTATCCTTTATGGCTTATGGTCGAAAAGACGGGAAAAACGTTGAGGAGACCATCCTCGTCATCGTCCAAGTTGAACTGAATGACAATCCTTCTTCTTTGTCATCCTCATCGTCATTTTTGGTGATGAGCGAGTAAGTAGAAGGAACGAAATCCGGAATAATTGCGTTTTTTTCTATTTGTGTTTGAATTGTCGTACTTTCTCTTCTTGTTGTCTACCACCGGTGAGTTCATCAACACAACTTGTGTCAATCAAATGTCCACATTCATCATGATCGTCATCATGATCGTCGTATCAAGAAATATGTAAATAAATCATAAAACATGAAAAACATAAAAGTAAAAGGTAAGATGGTGAACCCGAGCCAAAGTGACATGAACACCATTGGGTGGCCGACTCGCGTTTGCTTGACACAAAACCTCATTGTTAATTTAATCATAATATTAATAACAATGCCGAAAAAAGCAATGTACACGCGATTTTTGTCTTGTGTCTTTTTTTTCAGCCAGCTGGACATCAAAGGAAACAAAAGGTAAGAATATTGATGATTTTTTTTCGTTAATGAAATCAACTGGTCATTAATCAAAAGAGAAAAAATTCTGAGTGAACAAGCTCGTGCACCATTACTTTCATCATCGTCATGACCAATATCACGCCTCTATTCACCCACTCAAATATTTTGGTCATTTTTTGGTCATCTTGTACCTTATCCCATCTGCAACTATGCTCTTTATACTCGTCCATTGAATAGCATGAACAAAAGTGAAACGAAGGACTCGCAAATCAATCCAAGGCACACGCCAGAGTCCACCAGCAAGCATTTTATTGACCAATTGACAAAAGTACCGAAGAGGAGACAAGCTATTGAACAATATTATCAATAGAGCTGGACAACATGTTGAGCTTGTCTGGCTGGTCAGAAGCAACCTCTGCTGAGAGTGTTCATTTGTCCGAAACTCATGTTTCCTTTTAAATAGCGTTACATAATAAGGAACAAGAGGAAGGCAAACAATGAGCATAAAGGAATAAAAGGGAAAAAACGACAAACGGTTAATAAAAATCAATAAATAAAATGAATAAATACATGGGATATCATCATAAAACTCTGAGGGAGAGACACCGAGAAATCCACCTCCGCCTCCTCCGTACGCCTTTTTATGCAATGAGAAAAAATGACCCTTCATAAAATATTCATGATGGTGATCAAATGAATGCTCTTTGTTCAAACTAAAACGGACACCGAGTTACAAAAGGAAATGCATGTACAGAAACGTTCCTTTTTACATTATGAGCTATTTAACGCCAATCGATGTACAAATTCAATAAAGAAAAAAACTCAATAAAACATGTCCATCCACTCCCACACCCCCGGTGGTGGTATGTGACCAAGAGGAAAAAAACTACAATGAAATTTACACGCTTGTCTCATGCCATTTGACTTGTCCATCCGATTACAACAATGGAATGTCTTAATAATACCAAAAATCAGTAATAATTTTATCACATCAAATCTTCAATCTAACCGACAGAGATGCAGTATGCAGTAGTATGGTATGGGCCAAGCAACGGAAAACTCAATCTATCCCAGCAAAAAAGAGAATTATTTTTATCCGTTAAGCCTATCCGTCACCTCATGTCATGATAATTGTCATGTGATCGGTGTACCAACTTGGTACTACCAAGTAACAAGAAGACGTGTGTGTGCTCTTCTCCTCCTCTCTCACACACGAACAATCAGACAAGAGAGTAATAAACAAGAACGGAAGGATGTCCGTCCACCACCACCACTGACTCAACAAGTTCCCCAAACTCTCGCATCATGAGCAACCATACTTATAGCAACTTTTCCTACTTAAGGTGACCGGCCGGGTGAGAAATAATAAAATTATTTATTTTTTGCGTGACGGCAGAAACTCTTGTTTCGTTGTCACCTCATGAATCATTCGGTCAGCAGCAACAGCAGCAGCGGGCGAAAGAGAGTAAAAATGTCGTGTTATTTGGTCTCCCAATCAGTCTTGTTAGCACACTTATTGTTTTCCTTGGGAGGGAGAGAGCGAGAAAAAGGGGAAATTTTCTGCAGCAGCATATTTCACGTATAGATATGTTATTATGTGCTTATCTACTCCACCCTTTCCTCGTTTCCTTTTTCTACCTCTCATTCATTCATTCCCATTTTACACCGCCAACACCACCACCACCACCAACACTTTCTGGTCATATAAAAACACACTAGTTTGTATGTATGTGCAAAAAACACAAGAATAAATAAGAGGACAGGAAACGGATCCAATAATAACGTCATGTCCACCAAAAAATTAACAAAAACCAAAAACTGAGTATTTAAAGCACGTCGTCGTCCCTTTTCCCATGTCCCACATTATTTTAGTGTTGCACACCTCTCCCACTTTGCAAATAAAACAAGCACACACACACAATCCATCCATTCATATAATAAGATACCCATTCCTTTCTAAAATGGGAATAATTAACCAACCATTATTAGATGTATCTTCCTCATATATGAGCTGTCCATTCTCTCCCTCTCTATTCAATTCAGATTTTCTGTTCCGTTTTTTGTCCACCACCCACGCCATATGGATGCGGCATGTTTTTATCAGAAACTCAAAAAATGGACGTAAAGGTAGCACTTTTAATACCTTTTTTCTACAGAGAAAAAAAGGAAAAGATTCTCTGTTGGCTATACAAAAACAGCGTGTAGTAGTACTAGGCCATATTATTGCTGCTGCTGTGATGATGAGAATGATGGATTGTCCCAAAGAACTTTATAATAATAACAGTAAATACTTTTGAAATGGCATATTATATCATGAAAGTTTTTGGGATTCAAGGGTCCTTTTTATATTTAATCCAATAATCTTTAAATGATACGAGTACTGAGCCCAATAAGCAGTAGCTTTACTACCACCTCCGCAAAAAAAGAATAAAGAGCAGCTGCCGTTTCACCTTTAAGCATGCTGCAGGAGGAATCAATTGAAAAGGAAAAAAATGAAATGTAATATTTTTAATGCTGTTCATAGTAAAGTACACAAGTATATACAGTATCTAGACATATTTTTCGTAAAACTGAAAAAAAGAAAACCGATTGAGCAAGATGAAGAGAGATGTAACAAAAGAGGAGCAACAACATTGTTTGGTATTCAATCATAATAATTTTTTCTTGATTTTGTCAGAAAAAGACAGGCAAATAGATAGACAGTTGGAGAGAAAGAAGAGCAGCAGCAGCCGTTTGCCATGCAAACTTTTTTTCTACTTTTGTTGTTCTTCTTGTAATTAGATTTTGTTTAAACAACTTTTTATGTCAGAAAAAATGTCTGACAGAAGAATAAAAAAATGATTTATTGCTGGCAAAACATTTGTGTGACTTTTTTCCTCTTATATCATCTACAGTAATACTACTGGTACTGGTCATCATCATCTCACAACAGATCTTCATGATGATGATGATTTTGATTGAAATCTGATTAGATCACTAGCAAGTAGTAAAAGCAATAACAAAGAATAAAGTTTCTCTGGGTTTCACTATCTAATGCAGAGGAAGCGAATAGTAAAAACGGGAATATGCCAAGAGAGAAGTAGCAGGAGGGAACGTCACTTTTCCCTTCAGTTTTTATCCGTTTCAGTCAATTAGTGGCTTTGGCCGCTTTGGCTTACATCTTTATAGGTATATTTCTCAGAAAGGAAGCAAAACTCTTGCAGGTTTTTTGCTCTTGTTTTTATTTTAGTTGGCTTGTCACAAGCAGAAAACCTTGTTTTTCTTCAAAAGCAAAATCTTTTTCTGCTCGTGTCCAACTCTATTTTGATTTCATTCCATGTAGTTTCCCTCCTCGTTCACTGTATCGTCCGAGGATCAAATAAGACAGGCAAAGTGAGCGAGAAAGATCTTCATGGATTGATGAGATTAGCTATAAAAACCAGATTTTTTTCCCGAGCGTTTTCCGCTATACTCTGAGAGATGATGAGAATGAGAGGAAAGACACGCGCAGAGGTAATCTCTTAACACACTATTCCCATTCTTTATTTATTATTACCTATGCAGCCGTATTGAGCTGAAGAGTCCACCAAAGATTAGAAAGTGGACAGGACAAGATTAAAGATAAATAATTAGAGAAATAATTATCATGATAATAGCAGCTAAATTAGCGGCCAGTGTGATGCTACCAACTCTTGTTGCATTCATCCCACCTCAAGAGGATTTGTACCAAATGTTTTTTTAGAAGCGTCCACTTCTTCAAGAAGTAAAAAAAACCATGAAGAAGATGAGTGCTAAAAATAATAAATGTAAATATAAAAGGAGAGGAGCGGATTTGCATCTCATTTTCTGCCTACTTTATTGAGTATTGATTGATGATTCTTTCCTTCTCAATTTGAAGATTACAATCTGTTGCTGCTGCTGTTGTTCTCATAGAAGCAGAAAAAGTTGGGAGAATTGGACAGAAACTGGCCTTTTAACCTTTTTTCCTCAGCAGCAGCAGCACCAGAGAAGATCAACATGTTTGATAACAACATGTATGAATAGAGGTATAGATTTACTCTCTTGTTTTGCTGGTCAAGCCTCTTTAGTTTTGGGATTGGGTCTCTCTCTTTCTCTCTGGTGGACCATTGAATGGACAATGGACTTTTAAAGTAGATTCATAATAACAACAACAATAATAAGCAATACGAAAATAATACGTAATTGCAAAAGAAGGTTGATGCTGATGATGATGATGACACAGCATGTGGTCCACTACCTTTATCGCCACCAAGATCATAATAATATCTACTACGAGTCCTCTCAAATAAAGGAGAAGGAAAAAATCTGAGAATGAAATGTACACCAACCACAAAATATACAACAACGGCAACAGTATCGACAGCTTAGAATTTCAGACAGTGAGAGAGAGAGAGAGAGAGTCCGTTTTACTACTTAACAATTTGTTAGATGACCGCAAAAATGGGTAATGCTCGTTAACAACATCACCAAAGCAATTGTCTGTTATTTGTGATGATGCAAAAGAGGCAAATGACATGGTAATAATAATCACACCAATAAAAAACACAATCTGCCAGAAGACCAAGATGAGATTGTCGTCTTGATTTTGATAATGATAATGTTCAGCTCATCTCCCCGTCATCATCATCATCGTCGTCGTCGTCACCATCTTCTGATGAGATGATTGAATGACTGTGTATTCTTGAAAGACTGTTGACTAGCTTGACAACGATAATCCGCCTATTGTTTTGAAAGGAACAATAGGAAAGGGTACAGATTAAAAGTCTTTGAGTGTACAATA
>JAQIXX010002742.1:0-22790 GCA_034700605.1 Willowsia nigromaculata | reverse complement strand
ATCATCAAGCATCCAACAGTTGAAGGTCAGAGTTCAGGAGGCTTGGGATGGGATCTCACCGGAAGTGACCTGCGCTCTCGTGGACTCCATGTCAAGAAGGCTGAAAGCTGTTATTGAGGCAAACGGAGGCCCTACTCATTACTAAAAACTAACTTGTAGACTGAACAAATTAATTATTACAAAATATTTGTTGCATTAATAATTTGTTGCCTTATTTTTGACCAGAAGATTTTGTACTAGCAATGAATAATTAAATTTTAAAAATACAAACTGATGCAATTTTGAAAGCTTTTAATTGCAAATATCTTGATTAGATTATGGTCCAACTTTTCGTGCCATTTTGCTGCATGATTCATGAATTTGTGGAAAATTATGAATAGTTTCATAAATAATCATATAAAGTTGCCTTTTTAATGCGCACCAGTGTATATGTACTGTTGATATATGGCATTATGCATGACAGTCATCATTAAATATAACGTATGAGATTTTCAGTGCATGTATGTCTTTGTAAACAGCACATTATAGGCACACACGATCTATAAAACCGTCATTCTTCCTCGCGGTCTTTACGTTTTTGGTGGCAGTGGTGGCGGTGGCAGCAGAATGGGAAGGGGAGGAAGAAGGAAGAGGAAAGCATGGTAGATTGGCAGTGGCAATGACATTCTTTTGCTGGTTCTACTGATTAGGCTGTTTAAATACACACAATTTTGGTGCAGACAGGCTCAACGTCCTAAAAGTAAGAGACATTCGTCAACATGATCTGCAGCATTACAACGCGTACTTTGGAGCAGCGTGAATAATGTTGTGGCAAAAATAACAAAGGGGACTAGTCAAAATCATATAAGAACCAACTACAATGCATGAGTACGAATAAAGAAAACGTTAACTTTGGCGGAGCTTGTTAAGCACTACTTCTGCTTAAATGTTGGCCAAACGCAACCAGAGGTTTAAATCTGTATTAAAGGAATATAATAACAGCGAATGAAAATGATGAAAATAAGATAAGTAAACTTAAAACAACGAATCTCTGAGCCCATTTCAAATTCCTTAGAAAAACAAACGAATCAGTTTGTGACTCCTTTCCACAAGTGATTAATTTATTAACTTTTGCATGAATGACAATAGTTTATTTTTGCACCATTGGGGCATTGTGAGGAAAAACGTCTGATTACCTAAATATGTTGAAATTAAAATGCATGTCGTAGCAAAAGTAATTGTTACTTTTTATTATTAAACATTTAAACTTATCAATGGTTCTTAAATGTTTGGTCTGGTGTTCATTCAGGTAGTTTACCTGCAGTACCTGTGCAGGAGTTCTGACAAAAGTGTCATTTGAAGTGCATATATATCTAAATGTAATTTTGTATTCAATGATTCAAATATTCAATTTTGTATTGTGCAATGTATAGTCATTGTGAAGTAAATGAAATACGTGCAACTGATGAAAAAAATGATTTAAGTTAGGAATGCCATTTCAATGCATTTGCATTATACGCAAGGATCAACGATTGAAGACGAAACGATAACGAAACTGATGGAAGAGTGAAAAGAACTTCAAAACTTTATTGTCGCTCACAATCGAATGAGCAGCAGAATTTACAGTCGTAATAAAATTCCTTACATTTAAATTCAGCACGCAGATGCGTCTTCACGTCCGGTTGATCCAATTACTCAACACCAGAACTAAACATAAAGCAATCGTTGTCATTCAAAAGAAATTAAGTTTCGCTTTCAGCAATCAAAATTTGCCTATCGAGCTGATGAGTGCGCTCTTCAAGAAAAGGCGTAGACTTCAAAACAGCCAATATATTCACTTTCTTTAATTTCAAATTTTAATGTTTACTTGAACAGTTAATGGCTGAGCTTGTTCCGTTATTCCACATAAAAATTTTGAGTTTTATTATTGTGATAGTCAATAGTTTTTGCAAATGCTGGTGTATTGGAAAAAGCACATTACCTATGTTACGATTTACTTTACACATGTCTTTATAATTTGCAACTATTTTGACATCGGTACTACTAAACGAAGTGTGGAAATAAATCCGCTATGAATATTTAAAGCATGGAAATTTGATGTTTACGATTGCAATATTTTGTAATCTTGCCACTGAATCCTTTTGCAATCACAGTTCATTCAGGTGGTATAAAAATTGGATACTAAATGATTCAGTAATGGCTACACCAACCCCAACCTTAAATTTCATATTTTTATTCGCACATACACATGGCAAGTCAGCAGTGTGACATGTCGTCATTCGTTGCCGAGTTGTTTCGCAGTATATCGTAGTAAGAAGAATTGGATTATTCCATGCTTTCTCTTATTAAATTCATATCGCAACGCATGCTTTGAAGAATAAAGGGGTAAGTATTGCAACAATTTGTCATAAATTGACGTATACCTTCTGAAGGACTCTTCATTGTTCAGTTTACATCCTCTGACACAACATAAATATACGTACTTCACTTGAAATTTGAACCCGTCAACCGTCAACTGCAACTACATAATATACTGGTCACACAAAAATTATCTCTTGCTGCACAGATAGAGACCTTTTCATTTTTAAATTGCCGTAGTCCGTATATTACGTTACTTGACTTACGAAGGTTAGAGCATTTTACTAGTTGCGTTCTTGTTCTTCTTTTCTTTACTTTCTCGTTTATGTTAGTGCAGTGAAGGTTAAGTAAGACAACAGATTACGCTTTTGTGCAGATTGATTTACGTAAGAGTTTGACAAATTCAAATTTGAATAGTGACAAAAATATGCAATTTGTACTTGCATTCGACTTTTTGACGATTATCATTATTTATGATTTTTAGAAAAACTTGAGAAGGGTAAAAATTATGCTTTCATTTCTCACTCCGCTTGTTGACTTTTAAACGAAGACAAGTGCATATATGAGAATATCATAATGCATATTTATATTATAATACCAAGAAAATGCATGCATTATCAACGCATACATGTGTGCAGATGACCCCGAAAATCAGTGAAATGTGAATGATGGACTTGGTAAGAAGAGTAATGCCTGCGTAAGAACGAAATAAATAGCTTTGAGATTCACTATACTACTCACTCACTAAACAAAATTTGATTTACTGACTGACTGAACGAAGTGCAGACATTTCAAATAATGCCAGATCACAAACAATGCATCTCTACAAATATGAATGAATATAGGAATGCTAAATGATAATGAAATTAATCTTGTGATAATGTACGGTTAAATTATGTGCTGGTTTATCAAAATATGCTCCTCATATTCATACCCTCATATTCTGGTCTGACTGAACTAATAGGATTTGTCAGAATTCTACGAGTTCTAGAAATGAATTTGTTTGTTTGCATTTAAACAACTTTATATTCAGCCCATGCTCGTTATCTATTTTGATTATTAGGCTTTTAAAAGTATGATATCAGTCAGTGAGCACATTATAAGGCAGTAGAACTGTGTATCATATCTTCTAGGTGTTCACACAAAAAGCTTTGATGAGATGATCTACATTGATTGCCAAGATTTGCTTGCCTTTATAGGAAGCATAAAGGTGAGTCTAATTAAAATACATTGAAGATGAACATGGAGGGTATGTGCCTCTTCTTTATATCTCGAAATATCAGCAAAATCACTGAAACAGCAAGTGCTTTTGAAACCATTTAAACTTCATATCGTGAATTGTACAGAATTTCTGATAAAACATCTGATATCATTTTATATAAAATTCATTTTCATTCAAGGCAAAAATTAATACAAAATAATAGAAATAAAAAAATTTTTGAAACAGAAAAGGGACACATGATTTTATGTGGAATAATTTTACAAATGAATTGAAACATTGCAATGACATGGCTGTTTTTGGCAGGATTGAGACGAACCACTCTTACTGGTGCAATAAATTTGATTCACTTACTACTGCTGCGTAGAAATGCGATTGTGATTTTGTGCCTATTAAAAAATGCCAAATCTCAATCCATAGTTGGTATACTTCCTAAATGTGCTACCCCCTACTTTTCATGATCATCCCCATCCGGTTACAACGCAAAAACATTTCCGAGACAAATGTCTTTTAAAATTAGTACTGAGCGTTCTGCATAAACCCATAAGTATCTTTGTAGCAGAGACAAATCTGAATATGTACTTCATGCTGTGTAGAAATTGGATTATGAAAAGTATTAATTTGTAGAAGATTCATCCTTTTAATTACTGTGTAATGGTTGTTGAATGAGTTGAATACGCGTAATTAGTGGTAAAAAGGATATGCAAGAGAAGTCATAATCATGGTGAATGCTTACATTTGTGCTTCATCCATGTCTTTTCTAAAATGTTTATAAGGTCAGTAAAGTAAGTATGGTTTGTAAGGTAAAACAATGCATGCATGTTGTACAAGACGGAGGCACGCAGTTTTTTTTACAAGGAATGCTGTAGACCACAAAATTGCACACAATAAAATATGAATCCCCTCGCGAGTTTGATGAACACACAGTTAGTAATCATATACCACACGTAAATATAAGCAAACAAATAACTCGTCATTTTCCACTGTAAAGTGGAGTAGAGACAGACAAACTGAAAGATTTGTCCTCAATGCTTTTCAGTGTACAAAATACATGATTAGCAGTGGCAGCAGATTTGAGGAATCTTTGTTGCAACAGCATAATTTTTGCACACAGCAGAGGGCTCACAGTTTGTAGACACGTTCATTTATCATTAAAGTATTTCGTTGGTCCTGTTTTATTAGCACGTAGTGCCGTATCATATTTTAGTACATTCTTTTTTCACCTACAGCGTAGCAAAAGTAAGATGCTGTGACAAGCATAAGCTCAGAAATAAAAATGTATGTTAATGGAAGTTTCCTTGCTGGCGAGTGCCGAAGGTGGTCTTTTAATGAAATATGAAGCTTTGTCGCATCCTCATCATCATCACACACGACAGTAGTTAATCTAATGACAAATGACTGATTTTTTTCCTTATAGGTTGCCACATGTGACAAATCGCCGTCAAAAAATATACAAGATCAAATAGCGGCTGAAAACCGGCTCGGACCATACCCTCCGGGCATAGGGGATGAAGCATGGCCCCTTCAAGGCCACCATGACATGCCACAAATCAAAATTCTTCAAGTTCAATGCGAAAAGTCGTACATGAGAGTGAACATAGAATTTGATAGGCCTTTCTACGGAATGATCTTCTCCAAGGGACATTACTCGGATCCGCATTGCGTTCACCTGGCGCCTGGGTCCGGTCATTTGAGCGCAACCTTTGATATTTACTTGAATGCATGTGGCATGACCTCCTCTGCAAACAATAATGGAGCATACGGACCAGCACCTTCTGGAACCTTCATTGAGAACACGATTATCATTCAGTATGATCCTTTGGTTCAGGTATACTTTTTATTCAAACCAAAAGAAATGTTTTTGATAAACAGCCTTTCAAATAATTGTTGAATTCATGAAAAACTTTTCAACTCAATTAAATCACTAATACAGGAAGTTTGGGATCAGGCGAGAAAATTGAGATGCACGTGGTATGACTTTTATGAAAAGTCGGTCACTTTTCGACCTTTCCAAGTTGACATGCTCCATGCCGTCACAGCCAACTTTCTCGGAGACAACCTCCAATGCTGGATGCAGATTCAGGTATGTTTTTTAAAATTAACAGTACGAGAAAAAACAACCGTGTTATAATTAGTAATCTGGAAATGTCTAAATGCGTTAGGTCGGAAAAGGACCTTGGGCATCCGAGGTATCTGGAATTGTGAAAATCGGTCAGACCATGACCATGGTTCTTGCTATTAAGGATGATGAAAATAAATTCGACATGCTTGTCAGAAACTGCGTTGCTCACGATGGGAAACGTGCGCCAATCCAACTTGTTGACCAGTATGGTTGCGTTACCAGACCCAAAATCATGTCTCGTTTCCACAAAATCAAAAACTTTGGTGCATCAGCGTCCGTTGTGTCGTATGCCTACTTCCAGGCATTCAAATTCCCAGATTCGATGAATGTTCACTTCCAATGTGTCATCCAAGTGTGTCGCTTCCAGTGTCCTGAACCAAAATGCAGCGGAGAAGAACTTTACGGTCCGCCAGGTTTACCACCGGGAATTGCTGGTTTGCTTAAAATCTTTTGCATGGCTTGCATGTTTATGGGGCAGCGCAAAGCTTGTTGTTTTAATTATTTGGGGCACAGTAAATCACACACTTAAAATTATCTTTTGCTATTCGTATAGATCCCCGGATTCCACTTGGCGCGTTTTCAGAAAATAAGGAAAAGATCGCAGGAACGCCCGTTCCACAGCTCTCTTCTGAGGATGAACAAGAAACAGCCCAAAGTGTCCAAACTTCTCAAAAGGTCCTTCCTCCACCTCCCCCAACTCAGGTTCAAAAGCTCCAGGCGCATTCTTCACATCTTCCTCCACCTCCAGGCAGTTTCAATAAACAACACGGAGGACCACGACCTCTGCCACCACATCCAAGTCACGTCATGCTGCCTCCACCACCTCGTGGCCTCGCACCTAGCTATCCCAACGTTAAACGTGAGGGTACGGTTGCTGATGCCATTGAGGAAGAAGACGATGAGGAGGAAGAGGAGGACGAAAGGGAGCCCTCCTTTTCCGCTTTGGGTGGACGACCAAGATCTGTTGATTTTGAAAAGTTGGAAAAACAACAGGGACAACAAACCCATAGCCGGAAACAGCGATCTACTAAAAACGATTCTGAGGATCATCATTTTGTTGTACGGTTCAGCCATGTATACAAACGGGAGGCTCAAGAAATGACCGATGTCGAGACTACCAGAGTTATTCAGGTAATCCTATGAAAACGAATTTCACTATGTTATCTGAAAAATAAGCTAGTCAAGTCAGGATAAACTTGCAGATATATTATAAACCTCTAATTTGATCCTACTTTTGACTAAAGGTGGTGGCTCCTGGAGACGTAGCATTCAACCTGGGTGGATCCTCAAACGCTACATCTGAGTCTGTTGTGATTGAAAGCACGAATCGCTCTGACATTGACGGAATTTGCATGTCCGTTTCCTCTTTTGTTGGAGGATTAGTTATGTTGTTACTTCTTCTTGTAGTGGCATCCCTCGTGGCTGCTTTCCTCTTTGTTCGTGTTCGCTCAATCCACAAGAAAACTGCCATTTTCGCAAGCGGATTCGATAATCCTGACTACTTAAAGCATCAAACTGGAGCCAATTAAAATCGCTGACCATGCAGCCTATTATACATAAGTATACCGACCGTACCGAGAGATCGACATTATTTTTGCAATGTATCTTTTGTATTTTTGAACAGGTGCCTTTCTTCCCACAACGCTACCTATTCTATCATATTTTCTTGATAGCTTGTTGTACTGACATTACAATTAGGAACCTAAATTAATTTACGAGTGGTTAAAGTAAAAGAGAAATAATTGAACTTTTGAAGTATTAATAGTTTATCAAATGACGAAGGAGAGAAAGCTATTTAGCGATGCCATTTACTTGTAGAATATTAATGAATGCACTATTCCTAGAATTATGAGATGCTATGTAAAACTTTGTTTCATGTTTTTAGTGTAGTAGTGTATATGCAAATGTTGATTTCAGATTATAAATAATAGAATTTCTAAACCCCTTTACCAACAACCAACCTAAAGGTTATAGTTTGCTTGTACCATTAATGTTCTGTTAGATGTAATAATTTATTGTCCAACGCAATGCATACCAACCCCAATGGAAAGAATCAGTACATGCATGGAACAATGCAATAATATTATGCAATATAGGAAACAATTTAAACAATAATCTATGTGCTAAGAATAGGCCAGCCAGGCGTACTACTTTAGGTAGTACAGTACTAACTTTGGGACCTCGAAATTAGCGAAGTTAGTACAGTACTTATTTTGGGGAAACTGTACTAACTGTACTAACTTTGCTAATGTTAAAATATTTTCCATGCATATTTACGATTACATACAATTTGGTATATAAAATTACGAAAGTCAGCTTTCCTTCACCTTCTTTGAAGCTTGCGACCCAGCAATTGTACATTTACTTTTTTTCTTCTTTTCGTAAACGTATCTGTAGAACGTAATTCTGCAATTTATATATTGCTTTTTGGCATTAAGATCCAGAACGATACTTTCTAAAGTCTATGGTTGGGGTGGACAAATGTCTGTCTTTCCGTCCGTCTGTCAACACCATAAATATAGAAAGAAATTTTTGAAACCAGATTTTTGTCCTATTCTGAGTACGAATTTGTTTACCAACTTCCAACCGTTAGAAACCACTATTAAGACCACATTTTTAATGTAATCATTTGAACATAATGGTATTACTGATTATTCTCTGCACAGGAATTTCACATGTAACGATTTTTTAACAACTTTGGCTCTCCTGAATAACGGTGTATAAATTTAAGTCTGGTTTGCGCAAGGGACTTATGATTATCAAAGTTTACACGAATTTGAAGATGGACACAAATGGTCAAACATAACCGGTAGAGACCCAAAACGACAAATTGTGTCTTAATTCACAAGGTCATGTGAGTACATCATTTTTGTTTATTAAATTTTGAAACTGGGCATGCCCTGAAATCTGAAGAAGTCTAACACCTGAAGAAAACCAGATAAATTGGTCAGGAAGACTTCAAATAATATGGTCAAATATTATCATTCTGGCACTTTCTCAATCAGTTTTCCCGAATTTGAATGTTTTTTGTATTGCTAAACTTTTACTGTTACCGTATAATATGCATATACTGGGAAAATTTCCATTTTTAATTAATTTCGAAAAATGTACTTATTTTGGCGTCTCAAAATATGGCTGGCCTAGCTAAGAATTATAACCCTTATGAAAACAAAACTGTTGAATTTTAACCTTTGTTCGCTGCGTTATTATATTGACCGTTTTTCTTCATGTATTTTTAAATTACTGTGTAAGTAACATTATTTCGCGTGATCTACAGATAATTGAATTAGTGGATTGATAACTCTTATTTTTATACTGTCACTGCACCATTTTCATATGCAGTAGTTCTGTAAAGCATGTTATATGAATGCTATGTATTTCTAATCTATTGAAAAATTAATTTTATTTTAGTGGTAACGGTTTATGTTCTTGTTTTGTTTTTATTTAGGTGTAAGTTAGAATACCAACCTTTAACGGCTTTTGTACTACTATGTTTTGTCAAATAATAGATGTGAACTGCTGAGAACACAGAGAGGGAGACGAGAATGTACTAGATTTTTAAGAGCAATATATTTTGTACTGATGATATTTGTAAATGTAAATTAGGTTTAAAATTATTTGGATGCTTGGTTTATGATGATGACATATAGATTACGGAATTTTGAAATGCAAGTGATGCATGTCTAATTAGAAAATATTATGGTTAGCTTCCATTACATGTGTGCTTGAATTTGATTTGTGCTTTTACCATGATTGTTTGTGCTCAAAAACGCAAGAATATAAAAATGTAAAAAATTTAGTTTGCTGTTTTGTATAAAATAAAGTAATAAATTATTGTTCAAAGACGTTCCTGCTTAAAAAACATTATTTCGAGGAGATTCTGAATAATTAACTTTACTTATAGAATCACGAGCGAAAACCGAAAACTTGCGCTAAAAAATATTTTCGAAAAATTCAGATTTACAACGATTCAAAATACATTAAAAGTCATGCAATCATGTTCATCAGGCTGAGTATAGGACTGTCGTATTTTTGTGGAAAATTCCTTATAGTGTTCGAAAATATTTATTTGAAGCAACAATAGTAAATACAAAATAAAAATGCTTTTGAACTAATATAAAGTTTCATTCAAGTCGGAAGATGTCGCTTGATTTAGCGACTATAACCAGACTGCGGGGGTCCATACGATGGAGCTGGAGTTGGTGGTGGACCATAGGATGGAGGAGGACCATAAGACGGAGGTGGTCCATAAGATGGACTTGGAGGAGGCCCATAACCACCTTTTGATGGTCGTGGCAACTTTTTTAACAAACCTGGAATCAATCCGAGCGCTGCTAATTTAACCAAGATGGCTTTCTTAATTAGCAGTTTCTTTTTAATGAACCGTTTTTCCCGGTGACGAACTTCAGGTAGAGATACGGGAATAGCTGAAATTCTTAATGCTCCCGGCGACAACGCTTGCTCAGTCAGAGACATACTTTTGGTCTGGTCTACATGCTGCTCTGAGGACACGTTTCTGATTGAACATACCAATATTGAAAGTAGCACTGCCATCCACACCGCGACCTGTTTAAATAATCAGTTTTTATATCAAACTTCCAACTGCAATTTATATCAAGACACATACGAAATTAAAAAATCCTACCCATCCACACGTTCTCATTTTGAAAACTTAAGGAAAAAGTTTCAGCTCTCGTTATTCTTTACTCGGAAACAGTAACTTTGATATTTCCAATGCAGAACTTGCTAATGAAACTAACCGTCCCACCACAATTTGAGAAATACTTCAGGATTCAGGGTCCCCTTAAGTTTTTATATGCTTGACCAAACTTGGAACAGACACGATCCCTTATACATTGTGTAATAGGTTATTCTTCATGAATATATGTAAACATGACCATGATACAAATTTGCACCTATCACTGTGTTTTAATGACGAGCCTGCAAACATTGCATACATGATACTTACTAATTATACAGGGATGTTTTAACAGGTAGTATAATTTTTTACTCCTATAATTGATACTGGTGGTGGGGAGGCCTGAAAAGGCTCCACGCATAATAAGTAAAACAGGACACTATGGATTGGCAAATAAGATAGCTTGCTATTATTATATCATTTTACAAAACTTAGTAAGTGCTTTGAAGGACAGTGTTTTATTAGCACATGTTTTGTCATATTGCGTTTGGTTTCGAAAGTGTGAAATACTCAGTAAACATAAAGATGCATCGAAATCAGCATTTTTGACTATTTAGATTTCACCTCACATTGTTTCAATAGTTAAATCGGTTAAATGATATTAATAATAATCTATTCCATCACTCCAAAGGAATTCAGAAGGAAAAGCGAGAAAACATTACTTTTGGCTTTTGTTCCTTCATTTCAGCATTAACAAAATGAAAATATTCCATGATAAATTAGGTATTATTATATTCACTATTGTCAGAATTATCTTCGATCCCAATGTACAGTTCAAAGACATGTAATTTGAAATAAAAAATTAACCAGTTTTCTTCATGCTTCGTACTTGCAGACTGATGAATCTCACTACGCATGTTAACAACAAAGACATTTCCCTAAAAACATTCAGAATCAATAAACGCGAATGGAGCATAATTCTAAAGCTGCAGTATGCCAGCAACTTGTGTACAATATGTTTTCGTCATTTCATTATGTAATTGAAGTATGCATGCATAATATGTTGTTGTTGTTTGCATAAACCCATTCTCATTTTCTTGTAGGTAAATTAGTTAAATATTACATACCGTTTGTATTATTGGAGTCATGAATTTTTATATAATTATAGCATGTAGAGGGAATCACGAAAGAAATTTTTAAAAATATTCATGTGCATACCATTCATCAAATGATTTATGCAAGGAAAAGCACGAATGTCACAGAATATGTAAGCTTTTATAGATGCTGGATGAATACGATTGTTGAATTTTTGCATAAAAACATTTTTTATCCAGCCGACACCGAAAATCAAAACTGAAATTTCGCCCATAAAAAATGAATTTTGCACAGCAGCATATAAGCATAGCTTATCTCTCCGTGGTGGCTTAGAGCTATACCCATGCATACTTATCTATGGTCGATATGCTTTGCAAACAATACAGCTTTTTCATATGCCAAGGACGAAGTCGTTTTGCTTATCGTTTAACAAAATTAAGTCTAATGATTTCCAACGCGTTCGACTTACTGTCACTACAGGCTATACCTTGCCGTATACGATGTCAATTCTTCAAATAGCATACATCAATACGACCTTCTTACATTTTTCTGTGTGATGATATTTTGCAGGTTTTGTACCAACAACGAATATTGACCATTTACTGCATTCTTAATAAAAGTCTGTGTTTCGAGAGGCTTTTGATTTTAAATATAATCGTCAGAACTTTTAAAAAAATTCTAATAGTTCTTGAAGATGACATTATTTCCTTTGCGCTTCAATTGTAGCGAACTTGCTTAGTCTAAGCGTGTTACGGAGAAACATGTTAAAAATCAAGTAATAATGTTTGTTGTGTTGTAATTTGTAATGCAAAAAAGTCGTAACGCAAAGTGAATTCGTCAGTTCTTCTTGTTCTACAAATTTTACAATTAATAATATACATTATTACCTGCAAAAAAATCAAGTTTAGAAAAAGAAATTCAGACAAATCTATATTTAGCTGGAAAGCCAGAAAACCAACACTATAATTTCAGGCTTTAGCATTTAATTACTAGCCTTTTTATTAACAATGACCTTACCGTCAACAAAACGACCAAGAGAGGTGGAAGAGGAGATGGCCGCTCGTTTAGCGGCTGAAAAAGTGGAACGGGAAAAAGTTATCTTTCGAACTTCCAAAGTGGAAATATTCCAAAAAACCATGACCGACTGGTACAAATCTTTGAACGAAAAGAGGAAACGTCACTTGACTCCAGTTGCTCTGAAGAGGAAGGCTATCTGTGTTTGCTATGCTAATGATATGGTTTATGACCGACTCCCTCTCAATTGGGTAACCGATTTGGAAACGCAATGTAATCTGAAGCTTTACAGAAGGAAAAGGGTTAAAAAGAATGAAGAAGATTTAGTGGATAGAAAGGTAAATGCATACCACTTCACGTAAAACATTCAATTTGCATTTGCAAATAAGTTATATTTTCAGCCAATGATTCAATGTTTTCTTAAACTTGTGACGGTCTCCAGTTTAAAATTGCTTGCACAAATTTCAACTGAATCATTGTATTTATTTGTCTGTTAAGGTTGTAAAAAGTATTTCTTCGGACTCGCAGAAAGAAGACAGTGGTAATTACGCAATGGACGATGCTGCAACAAAGCGTAGACGATCAGTTCGTGCTTTGTCCCCTTCGCTTGCTACAAGTGATGCCATTCCTCGAGGTGACAATGAAAACAACAAACCTACCAAGCAATTAAAGAAGAGATTTCTGGATTTGAGCTCACAGCCTCCTCCCCCAGTTTGGCTGGAATCGTACTCTAAAGGAATAGTATTACCCAGAGTTCTCACAATGTATTCTACGGAAGATACTAACATACTTTTCTATGATTATGCTCCTAAGATTAAGGTACAAAACGTATATGTTCATGTTACCAATATGATATTTATATTAGAGTCGATAATATAGTTTTAAAATCTCTACTTTTTTGTAGGATTCGTTCGGAAGAGAGATTAAGATGACTCCACAACCTCGCATCAGCTTAGATTTGGTGGAGGAGATATTAGGCCAAAGCTACCCCCTGCCACAACCGCCCAAACGATTGCAACTCAATAAGAATAAATAATTCGTTTTCGTAAAAATGAATTTTTATCTGTATGTGTAAAAAGCTCTATTTGATCTTTGGAAAATATTTGCGATGACTTGTGAAATATGAACTGTTTTGTATTCAATAAGGTTGAGTTATTTAGAAGTAATGTATAATGCAAAATGTGTAAATATAAAAATATGAAGTACCCGTTCATCAATTTATACATAAATAAGCCATGTCGAAATCAAGCCTTTTTTATGGAATAAATGGAATGCAACATAATATGAAGTTGTGGATAGCTGTAAGTTGTACATAGTTGTATCTATTTCATTTCCCCATCCATTAGTGAGACTTCACTGTGCGGTAGGTGCCGTTGCCGGCCGGCTTTCCTGAGCTAGTTAAGGCTGTGCACGACATGACAAAAAAACTGAAAGGATGCTTTCACGTTATTTTGCTTTCCTAATACTCATTACTACCAATCGTTGTTTACTTGAATTTAAGATGCTTATATGTAGACGCCTATGTTTACTTCATATTCAAGAATTAAGAAATTCTTCTGGGAGGCATATGTACTTACTACGTAGCTCCAGAATGAACGTGTGATAAAGTAAAGCACATATCTTTACGCTTACAAAAAAATTGAGAAACGTCGTGCCCAAATTCCATCACAGTAAACAGCACCAGTACCAAAGTTTACTCCACAGCTTCAGTTCAATAGCCAGTGTGTAGTTGGTTCATGTGAAAAGCGAACCACAACGAAACGAAAGCATAAACCCATACAAATACGGCTACTCAAAAATGCTAATGATGAAACAAGTTTGATAAGATTCTTTTCCATGCATAGTCAAGGTTAAGTATGTGGGTTGTGTTTGTTGGTGATGAGATGACGCTTTGGGTTTGGATGCGCAGAGATACACTGATTCTGTCCACAACTCCACAACTCACAATAGCAGATATAGATGGATATAATCTACAGGAAGAAAAACGATTGCTTAAAATGAAATCTCTTGTACCATTTAGAGGAGTATGCATTGGATTTTTAATAACTGAAGTATGTAAAGTTGATACGCACACAGGAATAATTGCATTGTAAATGTAAACAATATTCTTAGCCTGTTTAATCAGAAGCCATCACGAATGATAACATGTTTACGCCTTATGCTACTCTACAATGGAATAATTTTTAAGCTAGCTATTATTCTATGGCGCAAATTGGATATATGGATGGAAAACGATGATAACTTTTATAAATGCTAAGTTCACTTCTGATGTTTACAGTATTTATCTACATGTGTGAGTAGTCCGTCTGCATTAATTAATGATTAAATACATACGAGCCACATTGTGGTTCATCGTCTCCCTCACAGCGCACAACGTGCTTGCTAGATTTTCATTATTTTTCCTCTGTTATGTGTGTATTAAGAATATGTATGAAACGAAGGTATTTATCCCTTTCAGAGGAATCACTGTACTGTGTGCTTCGTATTACGTATTTTACTATATCGTATCTCGTCGGACCACATTCGGGCTGAGTCTAGATGTGTTGGTGGATCTTGGACCGGCACTTCTCGTCTCGGAGTGCAATGCATTATTCTTGCAATCATATTATGCAGCTATACCCATGTTAATGTTAACTATCGAAACTTCTTCATCAGTTTAGTTATTGCCTCAGAAGGCTCAGGTTCTATCATCGTGTCGTTACTGCTGCAGCTTCATGGAATTTTTGTTCTGGTCTCATTTGGTTTGCACTTAATGCTTCGACAATTAACCAGAGGCATAGGCTTCCGTTAATCATTGTACACAGCATCCAAATTTTGATTTGCATTGTTCCCTCGTGCAGATTCAAATTCGCCCGTCATTTATTGTCTTTAATCGTCTTTAGTTTTCTCGGGGAAGTATTTGTGTTCATCAGTTTCCGTCCGTCACGTATTTTAACACAACGTTTAGTGAAAAACAACACACCTTTCCTCTCACACGGGATGTCGGGTAAGATCATTTTTACCACTCCTCTCCTTAACTATTCTACCGGTAGGTCTATCAGGATACGCCAGGGTGTCATCTACAAACATGCATTCACGATTCATTGCTAATTGAGCATTCACGTCCAACTTCAAACTTACGGCCTTGGGCAAAATTTTAATAAACGCTTTTCACCTTTACTCATTTAAGCGATATACTTGTCTAAAGTTTGCTGTAGTGTGTTGAAATTCATGATGAATATATTTAATTTTACATTTTTACATTTATTTATTCCTCCATTTCCCCATTGTAGTAAGATCGAGATCATAGTGACTGGTCTCCTGAAATTATGTTTGTCTTCTTCCTGAGGCTTTGCATCAAAGTTTTTCCGCGACATAAAATCAGACATATTGGTATTTTTAGGTTTTTGTTGAGTTGAGACATTCTGGGAATACGAGTCTTTCTAACCATAATATTGTTTTGCACAATCTTTATGTTTTCCGGAAGCGTATTACTCTTTTTATCCTTTCTCTTTCCTAGTACACACATGTATATTACATACAAACATAAGTACACTGACACTAATACTAATTTCAAAAACAGAAGGGAACAAACGATACAGCGTATTTACCTCGCCTTATCCTAATTCAAGAAGTGCCAACTAACTGGCAATGCATTCTCCAATTCATGCATGCATTCATCAAAACGTGCGCATGCAGTTTAATAGGATGAGTTAACGACAAGCCCATGTAATAGTATGCCTCGGCTCTCGACATTTACATCACATGCCAGCATTTTTCCTTCATGCTTACGCATTGTTATGAAGGAATAGAAACTGCAGTGCATTCTGGCATTCTAGTTACGATTCAATGAGTGCTTTTTCCTATAGTCTATTTTTTATGCATGGATAGTATGTATAACATTTACATAATGTATGATTCCAACTCTTTATTCACTTGGAATAAAAGAGTGAAGTAGCAAGAAAGTATGGCGCATTATGAATATGAAATAGTAAGTCTGGAGTTTGATTTTGGTCTTTGTCCATATAGATCATTCCATTCATTCATGTGTAACTGAATCAAACCATCGGAAAGGATGCATCTTATTATTTGCCAGACACACACTACGCAGTAGTAGGAATGAGAGTGTCGTAAACTGAAACAAGTCAGCAGCGTCCCCACTTTAAGGTCTACAAACAACACACCAGTGGAGTGTAGCAGAGTAACCGAATCTCATCATCAGTTTTACAGGCTACACAGCCCAAGAGATTAAAAGGCATTAGGTTTGCCTTGATGGCTAATGTTTCTAGAGGTTTTTCACTCATGTGGATGCTATGTACATAGTAGATATGCCATGTCATGATAAAAAGAAGAAAGCTTCTAAGAAATCCGTCTGTCTCGGGCTAATAAATTTATTGTTGTTTTTAATACCTCGGAGCATGTATGCTGACAAACTGTACGAGTTCTTTGCGAACATTGCAGGCTCAAGACGAAGTTTAAATCTACATACCGACAATAGTGGGCTTATGTTACGAACTTCTAAATGCGTGTTTCATTCCTGAACATCCAAGCATGAATTCATGAAACTTAAAATGTGATTTTGAGTTTCTTGCTATTTTTGGAATCAGTGGGGGAGGGTTTCAAAGCTCCTGAACTTGAAACTAATAATGCAATATGTTCCAGAACTACACAATTCCTATTTCACGCCTGCTTTGACAAATAATCGGAATCATTTTTAGTTTGATATGATATCTGAGGAATTTCTTATTGTATCTTACTTTGGTCAATTTAACGAGGGGGGAGTGAAATTTAATGTCAAAATCATAGCTAAAACTACACTATCTGTATTTACGCATACATGAAAAATTAGACTTGGAAGTTGGAAGTCATGCGCAAGTGGAAATGTATTGCAAGAAATCATTAAAATAAATAGTTTAGTTCTGGAAGTTACATACAATCAATGGGATGTGAGGTTACTTATTCTTTTATGGTTTTCGGCTTGCGAGTTATCAAAAAGGATTTTAAATGGGTGTGATTCATTACACCTATTCATTTTGAAGGAGCATGTTATACGTATTAATAGTCACATTTCTTCGAAATATTCAAAGACAAGTTATAATACCATTCAATATCGTATATAAATTTGGGAGGTCTGCTATCTCGCTCGGGATGGCTAGATAAAGCTGGTATTAATGTTCTATCAAAATGTTTATGTAGAAAGTAAGAGATCGGTTGAAACGTTATATTACGGAATACAATTTTTCAGTCGAATAATTTAGCAATCAGGAAGCTTGCGAAACTTTTGATTAATTGAATCTTCACAGCGCATGTGTTACGGTGATATCAACATAGGTTATCTTCATAATTACGCTTGATATCTCAAAACTATAGGTACTAGCTGCTGCTAGACATCTAGTACAGAGCGCGAGTGTACCATGGCAGACAGGCGACAACAAGTTGTTTTAATGCAATCACAACAATTTGATATTGATGAAGTGTTAGCTAAAGTAAAATTGTGCAATCTGGAGTGTATCACTGACATCTGATTTTAAATCATGATTATCCACGAGGGATTTATAATATCTTAACAAAGCATAGTAGTTAAATATTTTTGCAGAACACAAAAAATGATTTGCAAATTAACAAAATATTTAACTCAGGAATCCTTCGTATTTACAGCATGCATGTCCAATCTATGCATTTTCATGGAAAGGCTACTTCTAACTTAACACGTGTTTTGTTTGGTAAGAATTTTAACATACGAGAGTTACGAGACGGTGATAACTCAACTCTCTGACCCATACAGAATGTACTAATTTGTGGTTCCTTTATCCAATTAAAGTTTAATGATATGGGGCTTGGTCGCAAGATTGACTTATCAAAGCTTTGTATCATCGCACAGCCTCTTTAAACTCCACTCCTGGAACTCCATATATCATGACAGGGTAAAATGAGACAAGTCAGTTTTGCACACTTTATATGCTCCTAAATCCACTCCAAATACTTTTTCAAGTGAAATACATACATATTAGCGAGTGCTGCTGTTCTCTGAATTCTAAAAGTGGAGAGGTTCACTCTTGTGACGTGTGTGACTAAATGCTAATTTGTTGAAAGGTTAAGAAAAAGTAATTCCAACTGCTTGCAACACAATATTTAAAATGATTCATATTACTCGTCTTTGAGATTGACTGCGACGAAGATTGTTTATGTTTTTTTACGATCCACATTTGATTTCCCTACTCTGTTTTCAAAACCTGTTGTGTAATGTAGCAACTTTTTTTTGCTCAAGGTCGTCAGCTGTGGAATTGTAATTGTAGGCCGTCAGCTTTTATCTGCGCTTTGTGTTAGCAGTTCCAAAAGATCGCATTCCAAGGATGACTCCATTGGCAATTGTATCTGTGGCATGATTTTCAGACAACGTGCGCTGGTGAACTGAACTGTGATTATACAACAGAAAGGATTTCATCTCTAGACATGCATTGTGATGATGAGCCAAGAAAAGCAAAATTTTTTTAACGAGCTACACGAAATATTTACACACATGTGTATTTACATATATTTTGCATACACATTTCACAAGTGACAGAGAAAATCCTTTTGCAATCATAGTTTGTCAGGATGATATACATATAAATATACCATCAGTCATTTTAGCCGGAGAATTTGGCTTCTGGTATAGTCAGCGGGTGACACAATTAAGTTCAGAAACGTACGAGGATATTACTTTACCCTTATGCCTTACCAGAAAAATAAACTCTACACAGATATGATGATGATTCATAAATATATTTATACATAAACTTTACGCATTCTTAAATGCATGACTGTAGCTTGTAAGCATCTAGCTATTCTAGCATCGATCGATTGACACAGTCTTAAGTGGAGCAAACAAGGTCGCAGAGATTTTTTATCAAATGATTATCGTTTTTCTTGGTAATAATAAGTATATATAATAAAGCCTGCATAACTGATATATTTGCGTATGGCAAATTCAACTACAAATTCATTCATTCGCACATCTAATCTCTGTTTTAAATCCATACATATTATACTGTAGCAGTGTAAAGCTATATTTACTCGAGTGTACCTATGCACAGATAGTTAACACATATCATTCATGAAATGTAGGCTAAAGTTATGATTCATGATAATGCTTTATTTTTATCCTTTGCTAAACTAATTATCTTTTGGAAACAAAGAAATGCCGGTTGGACTATAGCCATTCACACATTTTTACCATGAAATTATCTATTATATGAGTATATCTGTTATTGACCTATATAAATTTATACGAGGCAACACAGTCGTCTTCCGAAATTCACATTTTGTTGATTGACCTTGCAGGTGGCGTCTATTCGGTAGCCGCCAATGATAATAAAAATTCACATAGGTTCATAGGTAGCAATTAGGGTGTTTTTATGATAGATGAAGATTGAAAACTAGTGATAACCAGCTAAATGAATAATAAAGCGTGTAATACTGGTAGCACGAGTAGATAAGAGGTCTCACATGTTGAATCTTGAGTCCAGTAAGGGTCGTCATTGCCCGACCCAGTTAAAAGCTCATAGCAAGATCTCCACTATCGTAGCTATCAATCAAAACACGGCCCTATACATTCATGAAATGTGCTAAAATAATGAGATTTTTTGTTGATTTCAGAGGGTGCCGAAGCATGGGTGACACTTGCCACAAACGATTCGTACGCCATGGGTGCCTTGGTATTGGCCAGGTCCCTCAGGCGTGTCAACACATCGAAAAAAATTGCTGTTATGATTACTCCTGGTGTTTCAGGAGCAATGAGGTAACAAAACTATATTTCTGTCCATTAGAGATATGTATATATGCTAAATATTTTTAATGCATTGCATAGAATCTAGGGAACCGTTTTATTGCTAATCTACGATGAAGCAATTACATATGCCTATTAGTGTGTTTTAAATTGTGTAAATTATCTTTAGTAAATTAGATTTGTGCATGTGTTAAACAAGTAGTAGCTATAAATATATTATTTTTCATATGATTGTGCAAAATTAATGCAAAATTTTTGTTTCTTTTTATATAGAGATGTACTGACTGATGTTTTTGATGTCATCACTGAGGTGAATATCCTCGACTCAGAAGATGCAGCACACTTGGCACTGCTTGAGCGACCCGAGTTGGGTATAACGTTTACGAAAATCCATTGTTGGAAGCTGACGCAGTTTTCTAAATGCGTATTTTTGGACGCTGATACTTTGGTATTGTTCATACAAGATTTTCTCAAGTAGTTTCATAACTTGTTTCTAGATGTGTTGGTGGCTGCTGGTTGGTGGTGGTCGATGGTCGACAATCAAGAATATTTTTGCATAATGCAGGGTTGTTGTATCTCATGCTAAGCATTATTGCCCAATAGTGTAAAAATGCAGGATTAATCTTTCATATGCACCCTCAAATTTCAAACTGACTCTCAGAGCCAGAGCCGAAAAAGTCTCGAAGTGAATAGACCGTTAGTCACGCTCCCCACTTTTAATGTATTCATACTCTTTGTTTTCTTACCACGAAAATTACAAATCCTCCTAAACTTTTTAAACCGGTATTTGATGATGTAAGATCTTGTATCGGTTAAAGCTTCATGCAAGCAGACTGACACAAATAAAAAAATGCTATGATTTATGCTAGCGTCAACGTAAACCAAAACTATACAGCAAACATTGTTCATACAACATATTACTGAGCATTAGATACATACATATATATAATGGGGAAAACAACAACTCTTTGTGTTCATTCACATAATGACGATTGCTACTCTCACAGGTCTAGTGCCTGTTCCCTGTTCCTTACATTGACTTACTATGTAACTTGCTTTAAATGTCTCTTATAGGTAATTCAAAACAGCGATGAACTATTCGCTCGGGAAGAACTGTCTGCATCGCCGGATCCAGGCTGGCCTGACTGTTTCAATTCGGGTGTTTTTGTGTTTACTCCATCCGTGGAAACGTATGACCGTATTCACAGCTTTGCCATGTCGCACGGATCCTTTGATGGTGGGTTGACTGGATGATTGAAAAGTGATGACTATGTTCAATGTGTTATGATTATGACTGACATTTACTTACAAACCATATATTCTAGGTGGAGATCAAGGCTTACTCAATATGTATTTTAGTGGATGGTCGCAAGCGGATGCCAGCAGACGTCTTCCTTTCATCTACAATATGGTCGCATCAGCCTCTTACTCATACTTACCAGCTTTTAAAGTGTAAGAATTCCCAATAAAAGTCCTAGCCTATGGTCATCTCATGAGTCGCAGCTTTGATAAGAGAAAAAGTTTACATAAACACCTTGTGCGATTTTGACTGCGGCCTGCATCACATTAACACTTTAAGTCACATTTATTTAAACGAAGATTGTTTGATAAAAGATCGAGGCAAAATGAATACAAATTGGTTTCTTATATTTTTTCATTTAATTTAGATTTGGGCAAAACGTTAAAATCGTTCATTTTATTGGACAAGATAAGCCCTGGTTAATATACTATGACACATCCACCGGCTTGGTTCGTGCACCAGGCGGTCAGGAACATTTACAGGTAATCTTTGTCTGATTCCTATGCTAGTCTTTTTATGAATTGAAGGAACTTACTACCTGCCTGCATGGCTGTTAATTTACAAGAGATCTTTTTTTTTATTTGCTGCAGGAATTACTTCAAGCGTGGTGGGATATCTTTCGTTCAGAGGTCCATCCCAGATTATCTACAGAAATGGTAACATTAAAAACATGCAAATACTCATTTTATACGCACTTGATTATGCATAGTCACTGCGAAAGCCACTCAAATTCAAAACTACCTTGCGAAATTTGCAAAGACAAATAATTAAATGCAGTCTTCTGTTAGCTCTTTGCTCAACCGCATATATTATCACAATTTTTAAAAGAATCTTTTTTCCTGAGATGTTTGAATTGCCGAGTTCATTGGTTGGAAAGACTAACATTTTTTATGTATGCCGGTTGAGGTTATGGAACATTTTTCAAAGTCGGTTGTGATGTTTTGTGTTCTATACTTAAGTATTAACTGTCTTGAAGCGTATTTTAAAACTAACTCTGCATTTTTGTATTGGTGATAAGTAATTTTATTTTGTCCTCATATAAGTATGCACTCGTAATCATACAGGGTGGTGGTCAAAACCAATCTGCTACAATGGTAGAACAGGTACAGGCCTCTTTCTCACAAATATTCGTGTCTGCAGAGCCATCGGCTTCTCATTTTTCGTTTCATCAACCCCCACCTCCTCCTGTTAATTATCCTCCACCTCCTGGAAATTATCATCCACCTCCTCCTCCACAATCCAGTCATAATGAACATCACCAACAATCCCACAATTCGTTCACACCTGAAAATCAAGCAAGCCATGATAATCATGCTC
>JAQIXX010002741.1:0-22794 GCA_034700605.1 Willowsia nigromaculata | reverse complement strand
ATTGATGTTACTCGTATCGCATTTCTTTCTGTTTGGTGGGCGTAAAATCGTTGGTTACACTTGTAAGATTTGGGGGCACTGCAAATATGCTCTGGGAAGATGCACGTTACTATGCACTTATATGATATGTAGTAAATCAGCTTTAAATGCAAAATTTATCAGATTGAGTAACGATTAATTATAAGATTGAAAGAAGTATTTGGTAACTTATAATGGTAGAGGTAATATTGTGCTTAATTCATACTACAAACACAACATTGTGCTGGGATTTCAAAAATCAATTATATTTATAATGAATGATCATTACCTATTGGAAAGTTTAATGCAAATATAATTATATGTAAAGCGTGGGTAAGTATATATTGTAGCGTATTATAATATTATATAAGTGTATATTAATAGTAATCAGAATAAAAGATCGGTTTTTAGTTCCCGTTTAAGTATAAAGGCAACAAACAGTAGACTGTAGGTATTCTACTTGATATATAAGTATTTATGCATTAAAATCTCAGTGTATATAGTACAATAAAGCGTTTGCATGACTAAACCATTCTGAATGTAGCTTTAATGATATTGTATGCAAAAGGACTGTACCTATAATACATTAAATTTGTTTCCATAAGTTCTTCGTATTTTTATTTGTTTTTCAGCATATAGTGAAATAACAGAGCATGACAACACTTTAAAACATTTATTTTAAGCATTAATTTTATTTTCATGTCCACTGTTTTAAAAATATCGCGCTCAAAAGCTCAATACAATTCAAAATCCCAGTTATTCACAGATTACTTATTCTAATCTTAAAAGGGAGATTTTAGATGAATACACAAGCCCATTAATTACACATGAAGCTACTTGTAGATTTTTCAATGCTTCATCATTATCATCATCAGTAATATCTAGTGCATAAAATAAACAATAAACAAACATAAAATGACAGCAAATCATAAGCCATCATTTGCTATGTATACCCCATTAGTTGCAGAGCTACAAGCATACATGGATTTAAACCCTTTAAATATAGAAAATAAAAATTGTGTTTTATTTTTTAGTTATTTTGGAGACAACGGATGGCACGATAAAGAATGCATGTGAATGAGGGAAGAAGTAATTACGTCTCAGTCCGAACAATACTTGCACAATTCCATTAATTTATTTATACCTTTAATATCGATCACTCACTGGTGTGAGACCATTGCCTTTAAAATGTGACGATATATTTTTCAAATGCTATGTTTTTCAAAGTCGTACATTAAACGTGCTTGTAAAATTACTGCAAGTAGACTCGTAATAATAGATCGCTTTTTGGAGCGGAAAACATTTTATACTTCATATTTTCGCAAGCAAACAAATTCAGCCTAATAGTAAGTACCTACAGCGTTGACTATATTTTAAAATGTGCATTACAATAAGAATTTTTTAAGCATATTCCTTATACGCAAAGGGTTTACACATCGGTTGCATTGTTTTATTATGAAATTATTGTATCATTTATTTGAATTTATTTCATTATAAGGATAAACAAATAGTTATGAGATATGAGTGCTGGAACAAAAAATGACCTGGCACCACATTCTTGGGCAAAACGCTTCAATCTTATAAAATAATTGTAATAACTTTGGAACGATATTATTTAGAATTTTTAATATCTAGTATGTTATTGTTAATCATACAAATATACTTAAGAACAAAATAGAACAAACGAACCAACATTTCAAGCGTGAAACTTATGAGACTCTCTATAAATCTTCAAACAAATTGCAAAACATTAACAGCGAAAAGACAATGGAATTGTAGAAAAAGTTCTAGACGATTTTTGCACGAATTAGTGCTATTATTTCGATCATCAAGAGCTAAGCAGAATTGCTGCATTGATAGTAAAACTCTGTTGTATTCACGGAAAGCATAATAATGTTAAAGTTTAAAACGTTTAAGTACATTTTTCTGACTATTGATGCATAAGCATACATATTATAAATGTGATATGATAACCGTAGACTTTTTTCAGTCCTTGTAACTAATTACAACTAAAGTCTAGAACTATTCAATAACTTGTTTCTTTTGAAGAATGCCGATACTATTAATTCCGAAATGATTATGAAAATACATATTGGAACAAAGTATAATAAGAGCATAAATATCGGACAGAATTCTTCTAGTTTCATGCTTGTTATTTCACCAGAATCCTGATTAGCCTCATTTGTTTTCCCTCTAATTACGGTCCAACTACTTAAATGCTGGTTGGAACTTATACCTGTATTCAAAATCTCACTTGTTTTGTATATTGACATATTTCTCAAAGCTGTGTTGAATGCATCAAACAGTTTTTCAGAAATGCCATTCTCTGCTAAAGTTGCAACAAATTTATGAAATTTCTCACTGAAATAATACCTGTTTAAAGATAGCCAAAGAATTGGTTCTGTATATGAAGTTGGCTCACAAGAGTTCTCGACAATCTTTCTTTTCCCAAATACGTCAACGAGAGACCTTACATCTCTCGCATTGTACATACGTCCCGGGCCAATCACACGATAAAGCATTGCAAATCTCCCATCTGTGGGACAGTTTTCTTCAAAGACGTTGTCACTTGTTATGGGATGCATATGTTTTAAATTTCGAAAAACCGCACACTTAACGTCAATACACAGTGAAATGTTGGCAACAATGCCAGCTAACTGTTTCTTTAGGATTATTCCCCTAATTTTATTAAAAACTTTATAAATGAAGTGTTCATGACCGTCATTGCCAGAATAGTCAGTAGACAATTGTCGCGATGTGTTCATCACTTGAAGATATTGATGTAACCAATCGATTAGATCTTCCTCAGCAAATACCGAGAAGGTTTGACTACTTGATTGTTCAGCTCAACCAACGATTCTGGTATATTTTCAAGCTCAGGTAGCTTTGTTAGTAATGAAGTCATTGTAGATGTGTATAAATTTCTAATGCTAACCGACATTAATATCCAACTCAAAACTATAAAGGCATTTCTTTTGTTCTTCCCAATGGTCATATTGCTATCTCCCTGCTCTAGGAGAATTGAAATTAGCCATAAAAACCATGAAAATAAACCTTTAGGATAACCAAATTGCAGAATCATTGCCGCAGTCACAATATAAATGCATAGAATTATCCATACATCATAATTTAGTGCATATAAAATTACAGTATCTACACCAGAGCCTAAAATTCTCTTTCTGTCAAGATGTTCATTTCGTCCCAAAATAAATGAAAATCGTAAACCGTCAATCCGGGCTCCAACTGAAAATGGATATCCCTGAATCGCAAATTTATTTTTTAATGACATGTCAACCATGTAAGCAGAGTTGATGTAGAAATGTGTGTATTTTAGAACTTTATATGAGCTGAGCCAAGAGCTGTTTTCCGAGATCAAAAACCGATAAAGAATGCAATCAGAAAATCGTGTCTTACTATTAGAAGAATCGCTCAATGTGCACAATCGGTTGTCAATTTGGTGACCGTATGGAATTCCTAAATCATTCAGCTTATCACCAGCTTTTATATCAATTTGTTTGGAGCCAACTTTTGATGCAATAATCGCACTGAAGTTAAACAACTTTTGCATGCATACTAGTCGTAAAAAGATTTCGTCGGCACGTGAATCGGAATATAAAGATTTAATTAATGTTAATTTATAGCAGTTAAAATAACCTTCAAACCATCCTACCCTCACTATTTTGTTTCCTGAAGTTTCTTGTCCTATCAGAACAAGTAAATGTGTGTTATAAAACACTTCTGGTAATTCTACAAACAGTTGAGGTTTTACGGAATTAAGAACAGACATAGCTAAAATATACATTGGAGGGACTATTTGTCTATAAGACTCCATAATATTGTGGTTTGGCATCCAAAAAGATTGGAATAGCTGAGGAGTTAAATCGTAGTAGGTCAAATGATCAGATGTATCAGTATTTTCTTGTCCTTTATAGACTTGAGCCACATGGTGCTGAGGAAAAAGAAGCTGCAGTGTGCAAACGTGTGTGAATTTTAGAGGACCAAATATTTTTAAATGCTGCGAAAATCTTGTAAAGTCTACTGTAAAGTTAGGTGTTGTTTGAATAGTTAAACAGTTTATCCAATCTGTCGCTATCCAGTCATCATCGATAATTGTTTTGACGGTAACATTTGCACTGTTTCTTTGAATGGCTTCTATAGAAACATGGATTGTACAAAAAGATTCTCCAAATATACGCACTATATTTACAAACTCACTACGGAGATTATCCAGTGCTTTGATACTCATAGGTAAAGAACGTTTTTGTAAAGATGATTCTGTTGCAGCGTAAGTTACAGCTTGAAGCACGAAATAATTTATTAACTTATTATACATATTTTCTTAAAATTGTTTGGTTGAATTTCTTTTTTTAGAAAAAAGTCAATATTGACAGCTTATTCAAAAAATTACAGTATGAAGATATTTAAAAGTGATCCGCAAAGCTCTGTTATGATAAGCTAAGTGTACTATATGAAAGCATATAATAAAATCATTAAATCTCTTGAATGATATTGTTTCGCTCCATTTAATATTTGAAGACATAAGAAATAGCAGTAAATAATTAATCAAAAAATAATATTTTAGCGTCAAGAAAGTACTTGCTGTTAGATGAGGATCTATTCTGGCTTAATCAACTTCGTTACCTGCAATACAAAAAAAGGAGTTGTCATAATAGCATATTATTTCATTAAAATCGCAAATGTAAACCATGGTTTTTTCAAAAATTATAGTGGGATCTTAATACTTTTAATCACTAACTCCACATATGTACATGACAGTGCAAAACTAAGCAAAATGCATTAAAATCTTCTTTTTCACTTTCGTACATCTACTTGTTTTAGTTTTTGTCATTTTGCTTTTTGAAATTCAAATGTATTATTATAAAGTGTCATTGAAATAAATAGTGTACATCACATTTGTCTGGACAAGCTTTCGCAAAATCATTTAAAATTCTCCACGCATACAAACATTACATTTTGTAAAAAGTAAATTAAATGTTCCGCGTCTTGAATTTGTGAAGGTGAAGTTCTCCAACCTTCAACTGACAATGAAACTGAAACCTTCAACTGAAATTACAATTTGCATGTATAATATAGTTTCTTATTAATGAGTATTTGAGCACCATTACATACATTTGCACACATTGGAGCAAAAACAATGTACTCGTATTTACACACAGTCTCAGACTTAAGTTGTCCAAGGATAAATTTACTCACTTACCATTAGTTAATGGATTCTGCAAATTAATTTCTCAAAATTTTGGAAATTAAAATGCATTTTATATTGAACGTAACTGTATACGCATAGTGTATTTATGTATAAAAACATAACAGCAAATTTATAATACAACTCTACAGAGATGTGCAATAATTAAATTAATCGCACTCAAGTTTCACCAGATATAATCAAATGAGAAATAAATTTAAAAGTATGGCCACCAGTTTGGTATATAACTACATGATTTATGTGCTTTAGATATTCATTATCAATTGAGATTTTTTAAATATCAAAGGATCAATTCTGCTTTCATTGCAAATAAAATGGGAATTCTGTTTTACTAATCTAATTTATTTTTAACTTTGGTAGTTTAGAAAAACTCAGGATGTACAATTCTCTTTCGAATTTTTCTTCTGGGAATATGAGTGCAGGCTGAATTCATAGTACCTAATTGACAAAAAATTCATGATTATGAATTTTTGGTTAAAAGAAAACATTAAGTAACAATCGGTTGATATTTTGATATTTGTTTTTTCATGATTAAAGTTTGGTTTTCCTTAACACGAGACTCACAGATGTAATGAGTAAATATGTCAATCAGAACTCGGTCTGATGCTGGATGGAATTAGTGAGAATTTATTTTATACACTATTTTTATATTTTTAGTCGGTAATTTAATGATTTTTTATCATGTTTTATTCATTGTTTGTATTTGAATTCAATGTTTGATGATAGTTAGGTTTACGACTTTTAGCTCAATTAGTATAGTATGTAATGAATTTTGCGAATTCTCTAGACATAAAATGTAAAAACTATTAGGATTTTAAGGACACGAATAGACGAGCAGAAATAAAAATAAAATATAGTATTATGATTATGACTTTTGTCAACCTTAATCTACGGTGATTAAGGTTTATATTATCGTCGCTTTACATTTGGAACCAACGTATTCGCACTCAACCTCCACCAGAAGGAATCAACCACCGTAGCATGGCACGTAATTGACAATTAGAATTTAGTACTATAGAATATTGTGTTATGTGTTTACTTACGTGTACAAACATTAGATATGAATTCTTGCGCATACGGTTCGGTGGTGTCATAAATGCAAGTTTTTCTGTCTGCAGACGGAGGGGGTCTCTTAGGGGAGCACTTAAGAAAAAGGGCACCTACTTGAGATTTTATGGTATATCTGTAATTTTTTAGTTTTTATTACTAAAGCAGAAGTGAAGGTTTTCATAAGTCAGGCATTGCTAGAAATACACTTCATTACAATAACAATGTGCCATTTCAGATTCCGAACCCCAAGAAAATCTAATCCCCTACCAAATTCTCAATGTTGTTTTCTCAAACAAGAATTTATTCACATCCTTACCAATGTAAGTAAAATGCGGGTGGAGCTACAAGAACGAAATATCTCATGCTACTAAACCTGATCCCTTAGAAGACCCAAATTTTTAACAATGCAATCCATATTCTCATACCACCTTTCCTTTTGCTTAAATAAAAGAAAAGGTCATATTGTTTACATCTGGGTGTACCTCGCAATGTGTAAGGAGAAGGAATGAATTTTAGAGATTTTCTAGGCACTAACAAATATTCTAAAAGCTTACACTGTTTACAGCTAGTTAAGACAATCTCTTATTCAGTATTTTAAAAAGCATTTTACAAATAATATTTTAAATCAAACTCATTTCCCCTTGATCCAAAACTAGTAGCGTTGTGCGTGCTGCTTCAGTAGTGTGAAATTTAAGTATTATGGCAGATATCTTTATTTCTTTCTTAGTTTTTTATTGTTTTGTTTAAATGCAGTGATGCAAAATTATACAAAACAAACTATTCATCGTGGACACTTTTGTTACCAAGCGTTTTGTTTACATATTGAGCTTGTCATGGAATAACATTTTTTGTCTTAAAGTATCTAATTTTTGTGAAATAATTAAAATGCCTGCTAAAACTCGACGAAAGCGTGGAGGAGTAAAAAACTCGCAACCACGTGCTCGCAATTTAAGGGCGCAAAGCACTACTGCTAATGAAATTGCTCTACCATCTCAATCATCCTCAGTGGAAGCAAACGTTAATCCGAGGAGATCCAAAAGACAACGAAAGAAAACAGACCTATTCCAAGTAAATTTCATGAGAAGCACCCCAAAAACAAAATCCAATAAACAAGCTGTTGTGAATGCATCCAGTAGCGAAGCTTCAGATGAGTTCCGTTTAAAATGCATTTTCCCAGAAGAGGTATGTAGACTCATTTGTCATTACAGAAATTAATTAAATTGATTCATACTCCGACAATATATATTTCATATTTGTCTTTGTTTCTTTAGATTTGGATGATTATACTAGAAAAATGTGAGCAATCAACTGACCTGGAAAACTTGAGTAACGCTTCATTATATTTCCGGGATCTACTGCTCCCACAACGAGTCAACTTTCTGTTTCCAAACGTCTGGAACATTCTTGGAAACAAATATCACGAAAACTACGGCAGTTTTAAAGGCCATGACGAGTCTTTCAATCCTAATCAAAATCGTGTACAACTGATTTCCAATCGAAATAATATTTTTCGCCAATATTCTATTCTGAAACTCCGTTTGGTGTGCAAAGATTGGAACAAGTCAATAGAAGATTTTTACCAATATCATCCAAGCCATTTTGATACCTACGAGCAGAGCAAGTGCATCGTGAGCAGAACCACCAACTGGCCAAATTTAAGTGGCTACTCTGTGGGTGAATTTCTTTTGCATTTTCGAAATACACACGGGCAAACAAATGATTTAAAAAATCGCGGAATTACAAAGAATCCTTTCTTGAGCAGAAAGGTATTTCTAAATGTTTGTCTAGATGATCGTGAGAATGCTCCAACTCGATGGCAAGAGATGTCCATGTTTCTTTGTAGTTATGGACACCACATTTGGTACATCGACCTTAAAATTTATTCTGTAGGTTTCACTGCATGGATGTCTGTAATGGAGCATCTACTTCCTCGAATGCCAAATCTGAAGGGTTTGAGAGTTGGCAAAACAACTGCCCTTTGCATGGAAGAACCGTTATCTCCGGAAACGTTAAAAACATTTTCTTTCCCAAAGCTAAAATACTTACAGTTTTTAAGCGTTTGTACATTACCACATTTTCTTCAAGACATGCTGGAACGATCATATTCACACGTGTCGAAACTTGAATTTCAGACCTATAATCATTATTATTTTACAGGAATTTTCCATGAATTTTCATGTCCGCATGCGAAATTGAAATCACTTGCTGTTACAGTGAATAGGACGGACGATTATAAGAGGTTGCAATTACTGAGTATGAAATGGAAGTTAACCGAATTGACGTTAAATTTCACGGATGACCTATATGAGATTCGTTGGTCTGATATTTTTCATCTGATTGAGAACAAATGGGGAAAAACATTGACTGTTCTAAGTTTAAAGCTTCCATTCACCAAGAATACAAATACCCAAACCAAAATTATGAAAAAATGTGCATCTTTCCGGTTGAGACTTCCTCGCCTAAAATGCCTGACTATTGTTCTCCCTGAATTCTGCTCATTAGATTTCATCATTCCAATGAAAAAGACTCTAGAAGAATTGAATGTACACATCCAGTTTCGCTACAGATTCTCAGATTTGGCAAGCGAGATTGAGCGACTTCAGCATATTCAGTTTCTGGGATACACTAGGCGTCCTCTAGAATCCAATATTTGGAATATATTTCGAAAATTGAGACGATACCGTAGTTATGAGCAGGTAGCTAAAGATATTCCAGTATGGTCTTATAGCAGATATGATTGGGAAGTTTGGAAATGTAGGCAGAGTAGACTTGAAGCTGATAAGATTGTAAACCAAAAGTCTAAAAGGAAGACTTAGTATTGGTATGATAAAGCTTGCAATTTTTGCAAGTGGAAGTGGTGTTTTGTTACAAGTATTGACTTTAGAATTATTGACTATTAGAGACAACTATTGATTAAGTAGTTAAAATAAAAAGCCAGCAATCGGATGATAGCATAATATTTGTATTGTTAGAATAAGGACTCTTTTAATTGTTTCTAGTTAATTTAACTTACAAAAACTAAATTTTGTAATATTATAATTATGGTTACAAATCATTGGTTGACAAGTGTTAAAGATATGAATCACATGTCGATTTGATGAAGCATGGAATAAGTGAAAACATATTTTATAATATTGTATATTAGCCTTAATTTCAAATCTGTTTTTATTATGAATTTAGTATCGAAATTTTGAACTTATTGCTCAATAATAGTTTGGTACATACCTGTCAACTCAGTTTGTAAAGTATGTTGGATTCTGAAAGCTTTTTAAGATATAGAATGTATTACGCGTCCGGATTTTTAAGACTCCTGTAGAAATACGAAATAAAAATTAATTAATTATTAGTTATGTCAACCTGTAGAATGTACCTGTTTAATGAAGAGTTATAATATCGTAATTTTACACTGAGCTGAATGCTTTCATTGCACACAATTTCAATTGTTTGAATCATTGCATTTTCCATTTACCTGTATCGGTAGTTCAACTAATATTCTTTCATAAACCCATCATATCAATATGTATTAATATTGCGTGCACTTTACAGAATTTATTATAAAATATTTGTAGTTTAGAGGCACAAGTTCTTCATAGCTAGTAATTACCAGGTTATACAAATTCTCCATTCGGAGCTAGAGACATAATTTCATCTTTTTCATCATGTCCTGTCCTAAAAGTAATCTAGTCCTTAAAAGTATAAAGAAAAGTAATCTTTTTAAACAAAATACCGTTTCGGTCGATATAGATTCAAACAATTAACTCTCAGAATCATTAATCATAACATATGTATCGTAAAGTTTTAATCATAAATATGTAGTTGATTCATTTTGTTTCTTTTATCTTTATCTGTAGTAATCATCTAGCTGCTACTAATAATTTTCTGCATCTCGCGTCGCCCCAAATACCGTTTTATTAGATCTTCCTGCTGTCATTAATCCATAACCACAAGCAATTAAATACAATTTTCTTGCATGTAAATAAGCACACTTCCATTTTCATTAAACACCAAGAAAAATTTCCAAAGAACCAATGAAATAAAGTTACCTAATCAGTTAAGCTGCAATGCTTAAACCTCAACCGTTCCATTTCAGCCAACAAAGGTAATGGATGAGAAGCCACGTTGCTTTTTTTGCATGTGTGTTCCCCCCTTGACTCAAAGGTCATTGACCTGGTGAAAAAATGAACTCTCAATTTGTAAACAGGTGTATTTGGAATTGGGAGGATTCTGTAGAGTTCACATAACCATACTCTATTCAATTGACTGTCATTTTTCTTGCAGAGACTTACTTTTTGCAGTGATTTTCTATTATCGCATATCACATCGAAATAAGCCGTTTCTCTTCTTCGGATAGCAAAGGGTATCCATGTTAATTAAATAACACATCGAAGATCATTATTAGCTACTTATAATTAGAGACGAAGCTTCAGATCCTGTGACCATTTTCTCAGTGTCCACCTCTTTAATTGGAAATAATTTAGTACCTGTCTGAAACACAAGTAACGATGGGTAACTCATCACCTCTGGATCACGAAACAAGGCGACGCCACTTTGACATGCCGACCTCAGACGAGGAGATCCAAGCTGCGAGGCGGATGCTCCAGGATTTGCAATATCACACGGAAATCTGGCGAACGCCTGTAAGTCGTTGGGGGCCTGTGAAGACTTTCACCAATGAGTGGAGGAGTATCGCACAAGCTGCAACAGGGAATCCGGATGACGGTAGGAAAATTGAATAAATTGATTATTCCACTTCCAAATTAAATAGCTGATTCTGGCTGATGAAATGAGAAACTTAAATGTTCCAATTTGTCTTCTACAGTGCGCCAATTGCAAAATTGGTTCCAGCGGATAAAGGAGATTATCAATTATCGACTCAATGTGGCAGTAATGAAAGGCTTCATTAATCGGGAAATGCTGATGGCGGAGGGGAACGATGGATTGCTACGTTTATATCGGAACAGCCCGTTCCCGTTTTGGAGGGAGGCGGAGTATCTCACGAAACTGCTTATCTTTCGGAATCAATCGCTTGGAGTGGAGTATGTTAATTAGGAACTTTAAATGAATAACTGCTATGAAATTAATTGTGATAGATGTGTGTTTAACTATTTTCTCCTGGTTTCAGCATTGATGGAATTCATGCGTCATCGGATGACCTTGCTGATGACCCACCGAAGACACCGCAGAATAAAGGGTGTGCTGAAGGGTATTGTGTTTGCATTGGAGGCGTTTTTCAGGGGAAGGTGTACTCTGGAGAGCCCTCATTCTTTGTAAGCAATTTGAAGCATTGCCGGTCATTAGGCTGTATCCTGTCATAAATAATTCTTTAAAGCAATCACTTTTTTCTTTTGTTTGCTTTCAAACAGACTGCAAGTGTGAAACAAGAACCTGCATACTGATTAAAGGTTGGAACTGATCATCAATACAACTTAAACGTGCATTGATCATAGATAGATATTAATTGTTAGCTAAAATTGATACCTATATAAAACTATTATTGTACTATTTATTGAATGTATTTTTATTTTTCAGAATATATTGTATTGTGGTCATGTATGTGGGATAGCTGCTGGTCTTAAATATTTAGCATTAAGTCGTATCAAAATGTAAATTAGACTAATGATAAGTCAAGCTAGTTCTTATGAATGATGTTAACTTGATTGTGAGCGAAAAATGGCTGTATTGTTCATTTTCAGTAATATCCTATAGTAATAAAAATGAAATCTAATAATTTGTCATTAATTAATTCAATAGTTTGGGTTCTGGATTGGATGATAGAATATGAATCAATAAAGTTGAATACATCGCAATAAGCTTACGATGAGGTTGGGACTCCAAACCTGAACGTAAAGGTTAAGATTTTTAAAGTGCTGAATATTAAGTTGTTTTTTAAGCATCAAACAGCATTAACAATTGAGACTATGTGGTTTTAGATGTGACTTTTATTTCATGACAATTCGACTTTATTCTTCTCATACTTCATGATTCCATTTACTACCCTTTGCATTTTGATTTGTTTGTAAATACACATATTATTGTTCTTGAATCACCACCTCATCGAAAATCTTAATAGTTAGCCAATAGCAAATAATTAGTTGAAATCTTTCAACTTAATTTATTAAATACGTTAACGTACCTACCCGTATTGGTCAGCTTGTTATTGATTGTTGATCACTTCGTAATGGTCAACTATTCTGCTTCACAATTAAGCATGTACATAATCAGATTACCTCACACCGAATAATAATGAGTAAATGTCAGTGGGTGCTTGTCAATAATTTTGGTTTAACTTCATTGAATGTACATTATTATGCTGAAATGGGGCTAAGCGAGATAACTACTGGTGACTTTTTCTCTGAAATTATCTGATTGTTGAGCGATGACTGGTCGACGTTTTGCCTTCTACCCCCAGCCAGGGTATCGTAGATGGAGGGCTAACTCATTGTTGGATGTATATTTTAATTATTTAATGCTAACATCTCCATCCAAATGCTTATTTTCAAAAAGCATGGGGGAAATTGAGACATGCAAGACTAAACATTAAATAATGCTCATTCTGCAGCAGCTTTTTACTTTTAAGATTATTTTGAAAAACTAATCGTAAGTTGCAAGTAGTAGTCATTGTCAACAAAATTACTAACACATAATTTAAAAAAACTCAAATCAAGCACTGGTTGGTTATTTATAAATTCATGACAATTATTCGATTACATATTCCATGTTTTGCACGATAATGTTACTTCTTTAGTGATGAATTCAAGCAGTGAATATGCAGACACAGCAAGAAACGTTGGAAGATGTCACGATAACATCCCAGCCACCCCAGCGCATGAGCGTCGGATCGAATGGTCAACCAGGAAATGTGACGGCTCCAGTAGATGAACGAAGCAGAAAAAACGCCGAAATTGTCGCTATAATTGACATTGTAAAATCATGATGAGCTATTTAAACTCATTGACCAATTAATGTGTAAGGTCCTAAAAGATGTTTCTACTTTTGATTGAAGGGTTTGTCCATCATTGCAATGATAATAGGGCTTGTGGGATCATCTCAAGTGCTACAACTAATCTTCAGAAGTCAATGTTTTGCACAGGGTGCAGAGTTCTTTGACGACATAGGTATAAATGTATTCAGATTTGCAAATGATTTAAATAAATGGCATTCACAAAGTATTTCGTTATTTCGATCTTCTCACTTGGGTACTGATTTCAGGTGCGGTCTACACACTTGCAGTCTTATCTATAGCATTGTTCATTGGCAACTGTGGCGAAGTGTTTATCGCGTAGTCACTCATGTCAGCCACTGATTTGGTAAGTCATTCTCTCATCCTTTTCATTGAATTTCAATCCAGAAGAATTGTAACGATAAAAAGTACCATTTCCCATTTCCTGCAAATTATTATAGACGATGCCCCTATCAAGTGCCTTAGAAAAAGTACAATGCTGGTTCATTTACAACCCTTTTCTCATCGTACTGTCAGGGGCAGCTGGTGGAATGAGTGTACGGTTTGTCCAAGAAATGGAAACAGGAAAAATCCACTTTCTCCAAGAAATTGGAACAGGAAAAGTCCACCTTGCCCATTTTATGGGATTTTTACGAATAGTATTCATCTACTTCACAAATAAATATATGGATAAGCTGAGAGCTGCTTGGATTGTAGAGCCGGAAAATGAAGTGGGGGTGGGGCTCATGGGAGGCGTTCAACAGGAGGAACAGCAGCAGCAGTTAGAATCACAACTTGAGAGGAATCCTTCCTCTGCCCCTAACACACAGTCTCAGCGACCTCAGAATATGAGGATCACGAGTCAACCGAAAGAAGGCGTAGAACACAGAAAATATGCCAGAAATGTCGCTATCACTGATATTGTAAGATGATTGAGGAGAAAACGCAAAAATTCATTCCGCTTTCATAAAGATCCATAAAGATATTTGCAATTTTGGTTATAGGTTCTATCCTTCATTGCAGTGATAATTGGTATAGCAAGTGCAATAGCTGCGCTAGAAAGTATCGTACATAGCCAATGTAAAATAGAATTAGGATTAACTACACTTGGATTTGGTATTTATTACATATTGAAAAAAATTATTCAGAACTTCTTTCTACAAAATATTTCATTATTGCTACGCGTACACAAACTAATAAATTATTAAGTACATATTGGTATGGTTTATGATTTCAGAATTGATTTTCTTACTTGGAATCGTCTCTGTCATTTTGATAATTGGCAACTGTGCCGCAATGTTCATCGCATGGTCACTGCTGTCAACTACGGATTTGGTAGGTAATTTATTTCTCAGCAATCAGTAGATTATGAAAATTTAAGTCATGCTTTAAGTGCATACTGTGCAGCTATTAATGAAATATATTGCATTTTTGTACGAATGATAGAAAACTTCGCCAAAGGATGCATTAGGGAAAGCGAAATGGTGGATCGGTTACAGTATTTTTCTCGTGATAGTGTCATTCATAGGTGGGGGATGGGGTGTCGCTCTACAAGGAAAACTGAAGATAGGGGTTGGCCATTTTTTACCAATTGTTATACGATTAATATTCATTTATAACATTCCCAAGTACATGGATGAATTGAGAGCTGTTATAGCTGTAGAGATGGAACGTGAAACAGGGGCGGGGCATGTTGCTGTCGGAGTTGAACAGGTGGCAAGCAGTCAAGCAGTAGTTGAACCAATTACTTTAACTGTGGAGTAGTTCAAGTTATAGATTTAGGATTTCGTTTCTGCAATAATCTGCTCTTATGTTGTCAGCAGATCAGGAAGTAATAGTTTTTCAAATAAATATCATTCCATGCATTTTGTCATGTCTATTTTGAAGCCTGGGGAAACTTGAGACACTCAAGTTCAGTTTATTGGCATCATTCCATTTTCCAAGATTCTTCTTACCTATTAATTTTTTCATTCTCCTAACTTATTGGGGGAACCTCGAGAAAAATATGAGAGCTTTACTTAGTAAATACATATGAAATAAATTGTAAATTCAGATTTTGTTTTAGATTTCGAATAATGTAGGCAAATTTTATTGTTTCATAATATGCTGAAAGGAAAACATTTTAGATTTTCATTTAAAAACTACAATTAAAAAAAATCAGTCAGGCGACAGAGGTAAAAAAATTATCCGTAGACGATGGCACGTCCTCCAAGAACTGGTGCAGCGTATCCGATGCCATAAGCACCGACAACTCCTGGGGCTGGAGCTGGCTCTGGGACAGCGACGGCAATGGCGACAGCCAAAGCGAGGACAAGGAGGGCAGCGATCTTTAAAAGTTAATAAATAATTCAGATTCACCCTTATTTTTGGAGAAAAAGGTTTCAAATTAAGTCTTGAAAATCTTGAGAACACTTACGAGCTTGTACATTTTGGAGATGAAGTTTGGTTTGTGGAACCACGAGAAGTTGTGTAATATGTTTAAGGAGTGGAAGATGAGAGCAAACTGATGAAGAGTAATACCAACTCTTCGAGATTTTATACAAATTTCATTGGAACTACTTTTCATTAAATTTCATAAAAGTGTGTGATATGCAGCATTTTTTACAGCAATTCACCGAATCCAAGTCAGATTTTTACACGCACGTTGCATATTGGCTTTTTTTAGCTGTGCTGCTTATGTAACTTTTATTGAGAGATCTTTTCTTGTTAATAAATAATTGCATCCATTTTTGAACAGTGGAAGAAGAGACAAACGTGCCAAATGCAGTAAAATGACAATAAAACATATTTTTTAATCAGGAAACCAAGTGATGTGATAGTTTTATGTGCGTAGATGAAATTCGTGACTTATACTGTCTCTCGTGTGACCCAAGTCTGTCCAATCCTTTGCTAAAAAACATACATAGTAGTAGTAGAGTGCAGCGCTTAGCAAAAAATGCCTAATAACAAGTAAATGTCACTGGACGAAGACGAAGGTGTATAAAAATCATATACAGTCATTTTTAGATTTAGACCAGACACAACAACATCTGCCCATAGAATCTGAGTCGAAGACCAAGTCATGACTGAAATTATTATAATATTTAATGCCACATAACATGTATGAATACTTACCTAACTTACCTATGCATATAAAAAAAACTTTTTTACACAACGCAAAAACGCATTTGACTGCTGAAATCTTTGAAACCCAAAGTGTATCCGGGTCATTTTTAGATTGAATTTGATCTTGCCAAAGCAATTTTAGTCAGTGCAATACTCAATATTCGGGCTCCCAAACCTGCTAACCTGCTGCCAATGTTGGCATTCTTAATGCATTTTGTGAAACGATGGAATCTTCGTATCAAGGGAAGAAAAAGGTACCGTACGGTGACATGTTTTGAAGAAACACACAAAGCTAGCCAGCTAAATCATATCATTAAATTGAGAAAAATATCACTCATCGTTATTGGAAATGAGAGTGGAGATCATGGATGCGTTTATAATCATTCATCGTATTTTGATGTGAATGACTGCATGCAACTCTGAGGCATTGAAGCATTTTTGGAATAAAGAACACATAGTTTGTTACTAATTATCCTACCATTTTTGATGTTATCAGTTATCACGTATTGTTAGTCGACAACACAATAAATCGTTACTTTGTCATTGCACCCTGGTAGCCCATTGCCCTACATTTTTATGTGAAGCGAATTGAAAATGAAACCAAACACACGTTGACTTCACTATAGTGATTAACAAAAACACGATGATATGACGATACATGTAACATCTAAGATTACAGAAACTATGATAGCTGATTTGACATTCGGGTATCTTTGCCAGTCAACACAATGATCATCTTAGGCATAACTTGCCATTGGAATAGTGATTCTTGCTTCTACTTTGCACTTTATTTCATTAATTCAATACATATTCGGGTATAGTGGCAAATTCGTTGGCAATTGTAATATGCGACATATGCGAGCAGCATTATTAAATTAATGAAAAAGGTATTATTTAGTTTCAATTTAAAATACTAAGATTTATTTAGTCGCCATAATGGGGGATAAAAATTTTTAACAGATTTACAAAACGGGAGAATGAAAGAGACAGAAATTAAATGCAGTAAAAAAAATTGAAGAAATATTTATCCGACGAGGACACGTGGGGCGAAAACTGGAGCAGCGTATCCAACTCCGTATCCATAAGCAGCGACGACTCCTGGAGCTGGAGCTGGCTCGGGAGCAGCGACGGCAATGGCGACAGCCAAAGCGAGGACAAGGAGGGCAGCGATCTTTTAAAATTTAAAGAAATCAATTGTCAATCAATATTTAGGTAGTATTACGAACTGTAACAAATGTTAGTTTAATTTGATAATTGTATATTATGTGGATTTAATAAATTTCTTACAAGCTTGTACATGTTGAAGGTTTGGTTGGTTTGTGGAAGTCCACGAATTATTGTTTGGGAATGATAGTTTGTTGAAGAACGAATTGTTACTGATGACAGTTTGACCAGGTTGGGGTATTTATACCCAAAGATATCACACTCTAAAATTATGAAGTTACCTACAACACTATAGGGATAAATTGTCGAGAGGCTGAAATCAATTTTCCACTACACGATACAGACTTGAGCAGTTACAGGACAGCATATATGTAGTACCTTTGTATAACTGCATGATAAGTGGCATGATAATATGTTTTTTGTACATTGGAACTGAAAAAGGTTAAAAAACGAATAAAAAAGTAAAATAAACTATAAATGTACATAGGGCATGCATACATAGTTCAATCATTTCACATTTTTTTGTTTCCAAAATGTATTTACGATGTATATTTTTTACGTTGGATTGGAGAGCTAACTTGCTTTACTTAAATCCATACTCTTACATAATATTTTAACTCTCATCAAATCAAGTCTTAAGTCTATAACCAGGAAGTGTGGAATCAAAATGAACACGTATTCTGTGAAATTTCTTCAACTCACTCACCTGCATACAAAAAGTTGAAAACCCAATAAAAATGTCATTTCACGCAGGAGGCTATGAATTTGATGGTCTGGATAAAATTCAGGATTAGTTTCCTCTTTGTTTTATACGGTGCTCAAAAATTTATTTTTTTATACGAGCTCTAAACATGATTTAATATAGAAAAAAGTGAAAAGACATGTAAATGAAAATTATTTATGATTAGATCATAAATAATGCAGCAATATGAATTTATTGAGACATTGAATAATTTTTCATACAATTGATTTAGAAAAGTTAAGTTTATTGAAACCATTGGAGACGCAATGCCGAAGAAGACACCAAAAAGATTATGAACATGATGATCGTATATCTATATGAGTCCTATCATCTTAAAAGCCACAAAACTAATACAGTAGGAATGCGTCTATGCCTGATAACCATGTTGCACTGAAGCAGCCGGACTAATTGACATTGCCATTGATTATGCGAGTACGGTACCATATCTTTAAAGGTGAACCCTTTAAAATGTTAGCATGGGTACAAAATGTCCTCTTAGAATAGGTGTCTTACCATTAATTGGAGCCGGTGCGCACCCAACCGGCCCAACCCCATAGCTATAGTCCTAACTGTTGTGATGATGATCGTGATAATGTCCACTTCCACAGCCATCATTATAATACTGATGATGAGAAGCATAAGCGTGACCTCGATGAGAAATCCTCCAAATCTTTCTTTGTTTTTTCCTTTGTAGTGCTGGACAATGAACTATTCTGACAACAAAAAATCTTTCCGAATCTCTGGACATGCTGTTTACTGAAGTAAAATTATTTCAATATGTGTAAACATATTGGTGCAGATTGCCGGGCGAAACAGAATAAAAAGTCAGTGAAATTAACTGTACTTTTAAAAATTTTATCAGTGATTAAAGCTACACATCAGCAAAACTGCAAAAATGGCAAGTTTGTGGGGATGACATGCTTTACTGTATTTATGCGCAAAGTGCAGCAGATTTTACAAGATATATTCCAACTTTTGGTTTTGATTATTATCACTGCAATAGAAGACACTTCATACTTCATTTTGTAGAATTAAATTTTTGTGCCTCCAGTAAAAGAAAAGAGGGCATAAATATGCGGACACAGTGGAAATATTTTTAAATATTTACTTTGAGTGGGATTATAGTTAAATTTGTAACTAATTCTTTGATTAGGTCACAATAAAATTTAATAACATTCGTAGTTTCTTGTTAACTATTGCGCATATGAATTTAAAACTTCTCTATAGGAATACCAAATAACCTAGGGCACAGGAGTGCATGTTTTAGCGTTATATGAAAAACTTTTCAGAAGAGTATTTAATGAAAATTATGCTTATTTGACTACTATCTGATAATGAAGTTTTAATATTTTACTGCTTTAAAATAATGTCATTCATCATACAAAAAAGAGAGTTGGTTGAGTAAAAGATAACAACGTGACTTTGAAGAGGAATATTTTACTTTTATATGGAGGCATGTTAAAAGGAATAATATCTTTGTTTTGTATAATCTAATATAATTGGATTTCAACCACAATTTCAATTTTATTAACTTACTTTTTGTTTTTCATAGTGCTTTAAATGGTTGCTAGTCATTTAGATATACGATTTGTGATGGCCTTCATTTATAAGGCAAAAAAGTTAATCAAATACTGTCGTGATATTGTTAGAGTTTTAAGATTAGTTGGGTTGGCTTTCTAAATTTAATTTTTAGTCCACTCATATGCGTAGGTCACAAATACGAAAGCCTTAATGTTGGATTTACCATCTACTGTGGGTAGTTCGTTTATTACGTATTATGTGAAAGCAATTTGTACTTTATATGAATTGTCCTGTGTGCAACCAAAATATTCCCTCTCTTTCAAAATACATCATGTCGACGACACTGTTTTGGAACGCCATCGCACTTCATGATAGACTAACAAATTCCAAATATTATCCTAATTTGTACACATACGACTCCATTTCTAATAAATTTGTGTTCAACAACAGTCGCAAAAAGCTTGCCAAATTTGATTTTGGATTGGGTATGCTTCTTTTTGGTTCATTAATCTGCTTTATATACTTCCTTCTATATATTCACCAGCCACGAATTTTTAACGGATTCGTATTTCAAGTGTCCGTGGTACTTCTAATGTTTACAAGTTTAGCATTAACTACAAATATATCTGGAAGGCTTAAAGGAAACAAACTAGTTTTGTATATGAACCAACTGTTACAAATGGAAAAGACGCTTGATACATCTACTTCACAAATTAAGAGTTTTCACTATTCAGCTAAAACTCATTTCAATATGTACCAATCCGAAATCAACAAAATTGCAAGTCTAAATTTCTCTGCTGACTTTGTGGGCATCTTCGTTTCTGCCAATGTGGTTTACAGCATAATTCTAACATTTGCATTGCCTCTCCTAACAACCTACTTACAAGTTGAACCTATATATTCGCTAATAAAAATTGTATTTTATCCAAAAGAGGAACTGCCAATTTACGTTTTGGTGCCAAGCAATATATTTCGCCTATTTCTTTACTCTATTTGCTCGTATGAAGCCAGCAGATCGAATACATTCCATACATCACTAATATTGATTCATCAGTGTATATACAGCAAACTAATTGCTATTTTACGAGCTAAACCATTTTGTATCGCAACTATTAGAGAATATACACGTTTAAGACTTATGATGCAATGTGGAAGTTGGTTCTTGGAACCCTTTACGGCTAGTCTTATGGGCACAGGCTTTGTTTTGAATGTGTTGTGTAATTGTTTTTGCATATTGGGCTATAAAGTGTTTCCGCTAGCTGTGTACCTGGCATTCATTCCAATGACACCAGTGGTTGAGTTCATTACGTGTAAATTAGTGACCAAATCTGTGAATATGCATGAAGCAAGCTACGAAACTATTCGACATAAATGGCCCGTTGAGTATAGTCGGTTTTCTAAGGAGAGAATTGTGTTCACAATGAAAATGTTTAAAAGAATGTTTCGATTACTGAGACCAATCTCTTTTCGATCCGGAAATATTGCAGTTTTAGATAATGCATCAAGAAGAAGCTATTATATGTATGTTATCAATTATACGTTAAACATTTTGATACTTTCTAATAAGGTACTGTAGTGACAACGACAACCTGAAAGTAGCAAGACAATTACCTAAGTTTTTAGCCAAACTCGACATAAATTAGATACCTATAATGTCATAATAGTCTATTTAAAACCAGTAGGAAGTAACAAAAACCTTCCATAGAAACTAATTAGTGGAATACGTTACTTTGAAAAAATATTTGCATTCAGAAACAACACTGAGAGAATACATTCCAATTTCTTCTAAAAATGTTGTATACCGATGTACAGTTTTCACAAATATAGCTCAGTGACCACTGCTCAATATCAAACCATCGTATTGCTATTAAAAACTCCTGCTATTAAGTTATTTGTATTTTCTAATACAGTCCAGGGCCCAGTCTAATATGGAGAGAGGTGTCTCCAGGCCCTCAGTGTAGTGGGGCCCTCCCTTTTAGAGAAAAACTATAATTTCATTAAAAATGAATTTTTGAAAAAAAGTTCGTGTCCTCATTTGGTTTAGTATAAGTTAGGTTATTATCACTGACTGATATACCTGTAATTTCAAAATCCCTCGCCAGTTTACTGTAAAACTTTATAATATTTTATGGGTTTCAGGCTCCCTAGAATGTAAAAACCACAGTTTTCCTGCGAGTAAATGTAATCTGTAATAGAAATAATTTAAACCAATTTGCAAAGAGTGGAATTATAACACTTTTTCAATATAATATATAGTATTTTGTATAAATAGTTCTGAAATTCCAACCGTGTAGTGTGTACTACTACAACGTTTTCCTGGGGTTATTTAATTAGTAATTCTTGGTCTCTATGAGAAATATTTTCTTATGAGTAAATACATGTGAAAATGTACATTAAGACCACTTTATCATGAATATAAACGCTTTTACTATGCATCCATGGTATTATGTAAAGAAACTTTTCAGAGCCTCTTTACCCAGAAATGTAAAACTCATTTGTATTTTGTCATTAGCTATGTGTCCTAAAATAAAATGTATCAACAAATGCCGTAGTTTTAAGTTATCACTATATACAGTAGTAAAGTTATTGGGATTTAAAGAGATGCTACTTCCATTGTTAAATGCAATATGCAATCTTGGTTATATTTATTATTTATTATTATCAAACATTTATGAACAATGCTATAACTCAAGCGTGTAAAATGGGATTTTTTAAATTTGTGCTTTATCCATTTAAAAAATAATTTCTTATCTAACGTTCATGTTTCCTCAGTTGGGAAAATATCTTAAATATATTTCACTCAAAGATCATTTCTCTATAAATATATTACATTGTAATACACATTAAATCAACAAGATTCATAAACCTTTTCGAATCCGTGTATACGTAGGTATTATCAGACAAGATGAGCAGACTTTGATACCTTATATCTAAGAAATTACTCGCTCAATTGAGTTGATCTGCACATCGTCTGGTAGGTCAAAGTTAGGGCTTTCTAATGACACCTTGCTCATGGAAGCCGGCATGTGT
>JAQIXX010002740.1:0-22795 GCA_034700605.1 Willowsia nigromaculata | reverse complement strand
ATCTGAGAAGGCACAGGAAATCAGCACATAAGGATAAGGTATCTGAGGGGACACAAGCAGGCAAAATGAGGTCAACTACGTGGGAGAACAGTCCAGACTTTATAGGGCCGAAGATTATGTATCCTTGTGAGTTTTGCGATAAGGTGTTCCCACTCCACTCGAGAATGACGAAACATGTGAAATTAGTGCATGGCAAATATGAGAGAAGTGATGCAATGCAATAAATTGACCGAAATGTAACATTTATGAATTATTGTATTTTTAATTATATCTGTATTCTATACTTTATAGTATGATAATTAAAGACTATTTTTACACGTGACCAATAAATTGTATGGAAATGCGCAGCAATGTAGATAGCCATTAATTGTTTCAGAATAAAAATGATAATTCATAAGAATACCCATATCGAACCCATGTTGCTATTGCAGTGATACATTTTTTTCTCTATTTCTGTTCAGATTGGTAACTGTCCTTGATTCTCACCTACACAAAGTACAAAGCATAATACTTTGTTGTCCATCATCCTATAATTATTATTATATTCTGCCACGGTGAAAAACATCTCTAATGACTGCATCATTTTCTTTTAGCATCTGCATAATACCTTTTTGAGCCACGTAAATACATTCATAAGTATGAGGAGGATTATTGTGGTAATTAGAGTGAAATCTCCTATCTCTTTGTTATATGGTCACCATGGGGTTTTACTGGAATCTTACGTGTGTATATAGGTAATGTGGCCATTAGTGCATAATTATAATTAGTCAGTTACTTTCAAATGATGTCATTCTATACTCGATGCCCACTTGTATAAAGGCTAAATCACAGCTTTTAGGATTTTTACTCAGCCAGATAAAACTATTCTGAATGTATCTATATGTATGTTGGGGAGAAGTACATTTAGAGGTCCAATTTTGCTTTCATTTTTGACCTTGTGCAATTTTAAAGAGTTGTATTGTAATAGGCATTATTTTAGCGAAAGTGTGATTATTTGCGGTTTAATCAATTAATCATGAACATAATTTTAAGTGCGCTAGTTACATGTTTGCTAGTTTTTACGACAAGCTCATCAGAATTCATTAAAGGTGACGGTGATAGTGAGCGCTTTCCCAGTTCCAATGTCAATTTCAACCCAATCTCCTTATCAACTCGGGGTCAAGCTGGAAAGCGGGGAAGGGTGACTTGCTACTTCACAAATTGGGCAGTGTACCGTGAGGGGAAGACGAGCTATTCTGTAGATGATATTCCGTATGAAAAGTGCACGCATTTGGTGTACGCATTTGTGGGGCTATCCAATACAACTTCGGAACTGAAAGTCTTGGATCCTGAGGCAAGTAGATTGACAATGAATCCATTTTGTGACATTCATAAATATTTTTATGCATCTTTTTGTAATGGAATAGGTATGTAATTACATTACAAATAAAAATTGGGTTATAAACATGAATTATTCTAGTTGGATGTCGAGAACGAAAACTTTCTCAAATTTATTTCTCTCCGTGATAAGAATCCATACTTAAGTCTTGGGGTTGCTGTGGGAGGATGGGCAGAAGGGGGGCTCAAGTATTCCCAAATGGTGAATGATCCCAGGAAGAGATGCAACTTTACTAGAAGTGTAACAGGTAATGATACTGGACACTGGTCAAGCAGTACCCCTCAATGGAGACTGACAGTTATCGATTTTACGTTATGATATGATGATTATTTTAAAATTTTCACAGAGTTTATGAGAAGTTATGGTTTCGACTCTTTTGACTTGGACTGGGAATATCCGGTAAATATTTGGAATGTTATTTTTTTTGCAAAAAAATGCTCTGGAATTCAGAGTCTGGATATTATGCTCTTTGTATATAAATTTTCTGATAATATTTAAGGGAGATAAAGACCGTGACGGCTTACCCAGTGACAAGCTTGCATTTCTGCAACTTGTTCGAGAGCTTCGCTTATCATTCGACCTTGTGAATCCCCTCTGGGAAATCACTATTGCTGTTCCCGTTGCTGAATCTACTGTGACCAGTGGCTACTATGTCTCCGAGCTCTGCTCAATGGTGAATGCGATCCACCTCATGACTTACGACTTGCGAACGGTAGGTTCCGTTGGAAATCATACTTTTGTAACGGCAGATAGTCATACGCCGTTATATAGACGGAAACATGACTTGGGAGCTCTGAAAAACCTGAATGTTCACGATGGAGCAAGACTTTGGGTGCGGAAGGGCTGCAGTAAAGATAAGCTTGTTGTAGGCACCGCGTTTTATGGAAGGAGCTTCAATTTGAGTGATACAACTATTACGGACCCTGGAATTGCTCCAATTGATCCAGCATTTGGTCAAGGGGATCCTGCAGAGTACACGAAGGAAGCAGGGTATATTGGCTACTTTGAGATTTGCGAGAGGCTTAAAAGAAACGGTACTGGAAATACTTGGAATAGAGGCTATGATGCGGAGGGCAAGGTGCCTTACATTTACCTGGAGAAAAATTGGATCGGTTATGAGGATGAAAATTCACTGAAAATTAAGATGGATTGGATAAAAAAGGAGGGATTTGCGGGGGCAATGAATTGGGCAATAGATTTGGATGACTGGAGGGGAGACTGTGGGAAACAGGATGTTCTCATTGATGTTCTCAAGGATTCCATGGAGAACTACACGGTTCCTGAACCTCCACCTGCGAAGCGAGTGAACAAAGGAAGTTGGGCTCCGCTAATAACAAGTAGCGAAATAATGCTGTTTTGCAGGGATTCAGTGAGCCCGTTGGTAACAGAACCACAAGTACAAGCAGAGCAATAATCAATATGAAATGAAGTTATGAAATTGTATTGAAATTGGATATCATGGAAATAAAAACTTTGTAATATATTTTTACTTTCAAATTTACATGCATACCACACTTATGTACATTTAGAAAGCTTAATCGAGCAACATAATAATAATCTGTTATATTAATGGCATTAATTTAAGAGCAGTAAACTAACTGTCTGATTTATAGCAAAGTCTAATAAATTAAGTGGAGTGAGCTCATCGAAATAATTTGTTCCTCCAAAGTAAATCCTCAAAATCGGGCACGACCTTAGCCACTTTCTGATCCACTTTCCCTTCTTCAGTCCAATCTTTTTAGTTACATTATCCTGAGTTTCCTTTGAGATCTTGTACACATCAGCAAAAAACCCATCAATGATAACCACATCAGCCAGACAAACAACTGCCATCCACAAATACAAAAGGTCATATCCCAAAGATCCTCCTGCCGTTCCGATCGTCAATTGAATGGAGTTATAGAGACAAAAGATTAGGACAATCAACATACAGCACACTTTTATCCCCAGCATATCTTTCGAGAATATATGCCGATACTCAACAATCATGAGCTGTAAATGTCGGTATGTGAGAGGTGTAAACTTATCCGATGGGCTCCAGCCTTCCCCCTCCATCATTTGCCTTCCAAAATCTGCAATATATGTCTTAAAACAGTATCCGTACAATGTCATTTCCATACTAAAATGGAAACCACATCCGATCAAAATGAAGCTCCAAACATAAAACGAGGTTATGGTAATTCCAAGTTTTATTGTGACTTCTGACGCGCTCCAAGTTGGATCAAATGAATATCCAAGATTTCTAGGATCACAGAGGTCGCTAAGAAAATATCCGACATAGACTGGAAAGCAAGGGCTCCTTAGAATATCAAGATGGTACAAAATTGGCATGAAAATTCCTGTCGATGTCATTAACATGAACAAATATTTTACGAAAACAATGCCAATATCCCGTTTCCCATTGAAAGTTGATTTCACATTCTCAAGAATCCTTTTCTCAAATGCGAGAAACGCATTGAACAGAGCAACGACCGATTTTAGTTCTCGGTTATTTACCCAGTGGGTGGCGAGATGGAGGATGGCTGCGTTTAGAAACATGATGCTGTGTGTAATAACCATTAGTGATGCATTGCTAAAGACTTGAGATACTTGTGAAATTGCGAGAAACACGTAAATGACTGAGAAGGCAAGATGAAATTTGTAATTTATAACTTTTTTCTTGCTCTTTACTTCCAATTTGTTTTCCGATTGGTTCCATTGGAAGGGTAGACTGCCGCATCAGTCTGTAACTTTAATATTTTGAATGACATTCTTAAGAACCCCATTTGAACCCAATAAAACGACAGCCATTTTTGCTAAAAGTGTAATAGAAAATGGAAATTACGGATTTAAGTGTGTTTGGTGTTTTTTAGAATGTCGTTTTATAGGGAATTGGTGGATTGAGAGCTAGGAACAACCTAGTCAAGTCAGAATACTAAGATTTAGAGTTATTGCCTGGGTATTTTTTAAAATCGAAATCTAACTATTCTATTCGGAAAATCTCTCTTAACAATCTCTTTCAAAATTTGACGAAGATGATATTTTATGGAAACTTTATGTCAGTAAACTCAAAGCTAATGTAGTTCACAGTTCACGTAATGTGAACGATTGTACGATTCTAAATAAATTAGTACTTTTACGTACATCCCACTCTGTTTCAGACGTATAATTATAAATGTATGGCACTAAGCGTTTTTAATGATAAATTGTTTAGTACAGCAAAACTAGGTAAGTATTAATGTTTCATTGGATTTGTATTGTCAGGTCTGGATTTAGCAATGAAACTCTGTTTGAATGTTGAAAGAGGAACCCAAAGTCCAGACACTTAAACTTTTAATGGATATCTTGATTTTGTAACATATTTGATGCATTTTTTATTTCATTTTTGCGATTGTGAATACTCATAGACTGTGTCATAGTACCAGATAAGTAAATGTATGATTGCTTCGACTGAAGAAAGATGACCCACGTTAAAACTCGCCAAATATATTAGTTATTAATGGGACTAGAATTCTTAATTGCACACTTAACCTGCATATAGCAGAGTTGCCCACAGGGGACAAAGCAAAGCAAAGTTATGTCAAGTTTGAAATGTGATTATGTGATAGATTAAGAAGTGGTTGAACGGGAAAGCGGATGAACGATAGAAAGTAGTTCACATTCAGAAAGCAGCACTTTTCTACTGAAAGCCTACGCTTCATTAAAATCTAATTTATTAAGTCTACTGATGTATGAAATGGATTAGATAGCGCACCATTTATGAACTTACGATTTGAGTAGGTGGAGATTGTTTAAGGATACGAAATGTCTTTATACAATAATAAATACCGTCGTAATATATGAGATATGGGTTTGTGATTTTAAAAAATTAACACGCAGCCAACGGGATTTTGCACCATTTTAGTTATTCTAAACTTCCAAGACATTCTAAATTATACGCATTTTTAAATATGAAGTATGAATGCGCAAAATAAGTTTCGGGTCTAAAGGCAGAAGTTCATAATAAATGTTTTATATTTTCAATAATCTGTATAGAATATCATTTAACGTTCTTATGAGGAAAATATTAATTTTATTAAATGTTGTATTTTGTAAGCGACACCAACGTTTAAGACCGAAAGGTTTTTCTAAGGAATCGTGACAGCTATGAAGGCATCAAACCTACGGAAATATGGAATGATTTATCGCATGAAATACAGTTTAAAATCTATAACCAAACTTATAAAAACTAATAAAATTTATCTTTTTACATGAGCAGAAGTGATTGATTAAAATTGTTATCCTTTATTCAAGCATTACAAACTATTCTCGTAATCAAACTTCAAATCTAAAACAAATGTCTATGCGTGCAAATGAACTAACTTAATATATCAAACATAGGCACACAAAAATGGCACCATTCGCTCATTATGGAATTTTATTGTAGAGCATGCAGTCAATTTTGCAATTGCAAAACTAGTATTCCATACGTAGTTACAATTCCAAACATCTAAATAGATTTAATTCAATTTAAATTTTTAATCGTAATTTTAAAAGCCAGCATAATAAATAACGAAACTAATGCAAACTCACAGAACCAACAACACTAAATGTAAAAGTGAAAAATACACATGATAATCCTATTGGTTCCATTTCAATTTCTTGTGTTATAGAAACAATGATAAGTTGCTCTTTTACGGATAATCGCTTGTCTTGTCTTTTCCTAGCCATCCACTTTCTCCAAGCACTGCTAATCTGTTGATCCAATATATTTTACTCTTTTTTGTCCCTAATTAATTAGTGTATATAGAATTACATTTATAGCAAACCTTCATTGGAGTATGACATGCCATTAGCAGAAAAATTCCAAAAGTGAAATACGTTGCCACCATAAAACCCCGTTTGAGAATTCGTTCGCTCTCGTATTTCAAGGCTGGAATAATAGCCATGTAAGCCAATGTTCCAACATATAAGCAGAGCAAAAGCTTCTTTGCCCATTGATTCGCCTTATCTACGATTTCTCTCGCTTCATTGAGTTTATGCATTACCTACAACATTAAATTTTGTTGATTACTCAACTTTTGTTGTTTTTACATCATTTCAAAAAGTTTAAACAGAAATAACCAATGCGGAAAACCTTTTCAAAACATTCCTCGTTATTTAAATACAATGCAGTTTGGTCTCCTAAAACCTTCATCTCGAGTGAAAGTATTATGATTATCAGTCGGCTTATGGAAAACATGCCGGCACCAAGTGTAAGAAATTGCTTCAGCAATTTGAACAAAAATGAAGTAGTTTTCTTAAATACACCATCTGTATTTCCAGTATGGTTTATACCAAGGAATATTAAACCAGACTCGATCATGAATCCAACATCGTTTTCCGACCGTCCTATCCAAATTTGAAATAAGTATATGAAGACGCACGATCCTACAATCTAAACAAAACTTTAATTGACTTTAAATAACACATAATTAGATTTTATACAATGAACAAAATTTTTTGACAATGTACTTACAAAAACATTAACAACATAAGGTTTTAGAAATCCCTTAGTCGCTTCCAATGGAAAACGAGTGGCTTGTAAAAACTCTAACAGTGCATTTTGCTCCAACCAAAGTATCTTGAGTAATACTAGAAGCCCTGCTACTGACGACAAGTAGCCCACAGAATTAATTATTCTTACAATATTTCTTGATGACAGGTCAAAAACTGATGTGTTCCAAAGAAAATCACAAACAAGAACAGCTTCCAGTTGCAAAATTAGACAGGATATCTGTTTAAAGCAGAAAACTGAAACTTTTGTACGTGTTTCAGAAATTTTAGTAAAATGGTAAAATCTAATATCTAATCTTAGTCACCTTTTGAAAACGGTTTTTCTTCAGGATATATTTTCCATACAGATCCCTTTCCACCTTAAATGGTGCTAACTGCATGTAGTACATACAATTAAAAAGCATTGCAAAGTAGGAAACCCCAGTAAATTCAATTACCCCTTTACTTGATAGCTTTATGGGTTGCAGATGCTTTTCCATCATTGCAAAAAAATTCAGTTTTTTGAAATGTAAAGCTACCCAACTTTAGAGAGTTTTTTCTTTCGTGCAACTTAATAATGCAAAAAACCTTTTTATGAGGTATAAAGTACTATGCATAAATCATTTGTGTTCATATTTAATTCTTCTAGGACATGCAGAAATGTGCCCCGAACTTTTAAAATCCAATTAATTTAATTCTTTACTGTGTTACATTTAGAATATTTTACGTTTACGTTACAATACTACGTGGCAGTGAATTTAAGTTTTATTTGTCTATCTTTTAGATTTTTTTCATTACACTAATTCTTAACAATTTCAGGCGGGATCTTGAGTTCTCATTTCATTGAAAAGTGTTTCATGATAATAATTTGTTACAAGCTTATCTGTTTACTGTTTTTCTGTCTAAACGTTCAGATTCCAAGTTTTGACACTACAGATATTACAATAAAAGTTCCAATCCCACATACTCAACAACTTAAATATACATATATTACTCATTATTAACATTTGTGAAAACAGAATTATTAACGCATAGATTAAATTTGAAAACAAAATGCCCAGAAATTTATTTGTAAGCATACCTGCAACATACAATCCCATGCAAAAATCCAAACATGTGTATTTAGTAAGCGAAAACATGCAACTAACACGGTATCTAACAATAATGGCATTAGTTCAAAAGCAGTAAACTAACGGTTTGATTTATGGCAAAGTCTAACAGATTAAGAGGAGTAAGCTCATCAAAGAAATTGGTTCCTCCAAAATAAATTTTAAAAATTGGACATGACCTTAGCCACTTGATCCACTTTCCCTTCTTCAACCCAATCTTTCTAGTAAAATTATCGTGAGTTTTCTTCGACATTTTGTACACATCAGCGAAAAATCCATCGATGATAATTACATCTGCTAAGCACACAACTCCCATCCATAAATACAAAATGTTATAACCCAACGTTCCACTGGCTGTTCCAATCGCAAATTGAATGAAGTTATAGAGACAAAAGATGAGGACAATCAACATACAACACAGCTTTATCCCCAACATATCTTTCGAGAATATATGCCGATACTCCACAATCATGAGTTGTAAATGTCGCAGCTTCAGCTTGTTGAACACTTATGTTTGACTTTGTTAGAAATTGATCTGATACTGGCTCATCAACTAACTGCCTATGTTTTTTCTAAAACCGATTTTCAACAATTAATACATCCTAGCTTACTGTCGTAAAATCAAAAAATTCCTACTGTCCAAGTCGTTTTTGTTCGGTAAAGGTAATCAGAAAAGGAAGTTTTAATCAAATGAATGTTGGCCTCAGCTAGTTTAAGGGATGCACTGTGAGCTACAAAACAAAATTATTAAATATGCAGGGGAGAAAAAGCTTCGTTGTTCTTTTATTTGCCTTATCTATGATTTCCTTTAGTTCTCAATCTGTAGCTTATTATATGTTTATTGAGTGAATTAACGGCAAAACTATGAACTTTAAAATATAGTTTGTAAGTAAACAGGATAAGCATGATAGGTGCGATGAACAACAATGTAAAAAATGGCAACTTTTAATTAGTCAAAACCTTTGATTAAACTTAATATACTGAAAACATTTGAGACAAAAATATCAAAGTTGAATTTATTGTTATATTTCCGCTTTGGTTTCAGTTACAATTTATTTAGTGTACAAAATTTTTACATTAGAATTCAAGTAAAACTGGATGAAAAACGTACATTTTGAAACGTCTGCCTACTCACAAACCAATAATTAATATCCCTAAAACATTTCTTGTCATTGAGATTACAAAAATTAATATTTGACTATTAACAGATTTGAGAAGATACCACTTGTGGAAATTCAATTTATATTAACCGTTTTTCATTAGTGAAAGGCATAATAAATTTAGAATTTTTTTGATGATTTTGTCTAGAAAAGATCAACTGAAATTTATTAACATGCTTTTTGATATAATGAAATACTGAAAATGAACGTTGCTTCAAATAATTGCTTTTTGACTTAAAGTAACCAAAATAATTGATAGGCTATCAACGATGAGACATTGTAAAAAAGTCAAAATGTGCCAGCAAAAAGTTAAATTATAAATCCATTTGGATGAAAGCCATAAATACTTTTAGTTGGTCGGGCTACTTTAAACAATAGTATCGTAATCCATAGTGCTTAATAATGTTGAGCCTTCGCATGTACAAAATATTTTCGGGGATTTTTGCCCTTGGATATTTAGTAAACGCAGCACCTATCACCTTCGATGCTTCTAATTATGAATTTGTGTATCATTCTTCCCGACATAAAAATATTTACAGAATATTTTTCCTACTCTGCACATATATTATTTTTAAATTTGTTCACATAATGCTACTGATACATCAAAGATTGCTCAACGAATACCATCTCACAATGTCATTCTTCATTGCAACTATACTGCTTTCAATTGTTTACGGAATTCCTACCTGGTTTTCTCGTGACACTGTCATTGTTCTAAACGGATTTGTCAAATTCTTCCAGTATCTTCATCGTAAGTTGATTTCTGAGCGTAAAATATGATAGTTTCACTCCTTATGAGCGCGAAATTTTAATTTACATTTGCTTTATACAGGTACATATATGCCAGCCTTTCGGACTGATAAATCTCAAATAAATTGGGCAATTGACTTTCTTGTTTGCTGCTTCATCGGAGCAATATTGGTTCTCAATGTTTTCCTCATTTCGTTTCATCTTTACAGTCCAAGAGGTACAATCTCATTAGCTGCGGTTATACCAGCTAAATATTTCGTTTTCCCATTAAATTTGATGTCTATATTGATTCATATATATGGGATCATTGTTTTAAGTGTAAACTTGATAATTTATGGTGGATGCATTACAACTTACTTGGCATATGTTACTATATTCCTCATGCGAGAACTAGCCTTAGGTCGTAAGAACTATTTGACAGTGCCTCTGACTAGAAATGCAGAAAATATTCAGTATTTGTACAGATGCTTTCAAATACTTCATCAGAATGGAATGTGTTTCTTGGGTTTGTTTCTTGTAATTTGCAACGCCAGTTTTATGATGTGTCCGATATATTTAAACTTTGTTTTATTCCACTACTGGGATGAGTTGAATCTGAAAGCAAAAATGCCGATGACACTTGGTACGATATTGCTGATGGGGTTTTGGTCAATTATGTTGAATTTTGGAAGAGCGTTTTTTGCTCGTGGACATAAGCTCATTGCGTCATGGAAGCAGCATAAATGGGAGGAAGAGTTTGAAAGAAAGCTTATGAAGAAGTTTGTTAGGTCATGTAAGCCTATACTAATGTCTTATGGGACACAGTTTGTAGTGGGGAGGGTAACGGTTTTTATCTACTTTAGAGGAGTTAGTAGGGGAACGATGAGAATATTGTTGACTACAAAATAGCGAATCATATAGGAGTAGATTTTTGCAAAGTTCATCAAATTTTTGAGTGTGTGATACATTAAGTATTACAGTTAAACTATTTTAATGTGCTATTAGGATGATATTTGAAAACGAACTCTCTTTACAGTCACTATCTACCACCGGTAATGCCCAAAGGTAAAAAATATCTTACATTGTATTTTCTGACCAAATATGAAAAAAAAATTTCGTCGCCCTTTTATCCGGGTTTTGCACCCTTTTTTAACGATTTTAGCTCTGAAAAAATAAAATAAAAGAAACTGGCGACAAACGCGTTAAAAGGGTGTTGAAACGTTAAAAGAAGAAATTGTCAATTTATTCTAGAAATTATATCTTCAAAGTTCTAATCCTGTCGCAAATCCTTGTTAAATTTATTTCATAATGGTCGTGCAAATGCTTAGCAATAATAAATGCTCCAATATTCTGATAGTAGGTGGTACATGTTGCATTCCAGTTCATAAAATTGCTGTGCATTTTATGTGCACCTTATTTGCTTTGGAATACTTAACCAAATTACCGACACCATATCTAATTTTAGAAATTGTATTTTTGCAAGAACGAGTCTCAAACTCCTAAATTTAACATTTAACATTCAACAAATTCCAAGTCCAAGATTCTAAGTCAGAATTTTAATGAACTTGGAATCATAAATGTTTTAATTTAAATAAAAAACCACACATAATTTTTCTTTAACGAATACAATTTCATGAAAAGTAAAAGCCGACAAAAATATACATGTTACTAAGACTGCTGCCTTTACATTGTATATCATATTTTAACTTTTCAGTACAATTTAGGAATATCTGGTTTATTCTTATCAAAATATTTGATAATCAACCTTGTTTTACTTATTACAATTACTGAAACAAATATCGCAGATTATGAAACATAAAATGGTAGTTAAACATATTGGTTGGTAACATTTCTAATCAGACTTTTACGGTGTAGGCATATAATCATAAGAAAAGCTAAGATGTAAGTTTATTCCAAAAGTTTATCACAAATTCTAAATTAATTCAGAGTTGAAATGTGGGCCTTGTTTCCTTTTTAAGATACTAATCAACAATGTAACTGCAACAAAAGTATTACCTAAGTGCAAAATTTATATATCGGGGTTATTTGCGTAAAGAATGTAAAATATTACACGATTGTCTTCTGTCAGTGTGACAAGTAGGAATCTAAGGCTTTTCCTGTGTTACCTTTTCATTTGCGGTATCGGGTAACTTGGTTTTGCGGAAGCACAATAACTTTGAACAAAATGAAAAACATTAATTTTGTAAAGGACTACTTGCCAATTTTAATAAAATCCTACGCTGCGCGTCCTCAACTGACTGGTCAGTTATATGATTACGATATTTTGAATAAAAGAGTCTGTACATTGACAAACGAAAATCAAAGATGGGGATTTATTTTTCGATTGATTATATTTGTTATGGTGGGCTTTGTAATGCTGATCCGTATCCGGGAATTTCAGCAGGACAAAACCAAAAGAAAAGAGAACGTTGTTCAGATAAGTACTTGTGCAATATTATTTGTATCATGCGTTTTCGTTGGGGAGCATTTTAGAGTTCGGGGAAGACATCCAGAAGACTTTTGTGAATTCATCAATGGAATAATTAACTTTGAAAAAAAATTTGCTAAAGGTTAATCAATAAGATACATTTAATCGCATCAAATCCTTGACATTTTGGTATAACATTGTAATTGCCATGGTTTTTACAGATATAAATATTGGGAACACATTTAAATTGGAGATGTCGTCTAAAATATGCCGATTAACGCAGTTCTTTTGTACTTGGGGATTTGGCTCCGCGATTCCAATTGCCTGTGTTTTAGATCCGACTCTTTCAATCAATCCCGTTTCCCGTCTTCAAGATCTATTTCAAAGTTCTGGAAATTCAATTATATATCAAATATTACTGAAAACCATGGAGCTAAGACTGACGTTTGGAGTAAACTTTGTAATTTGGACAAACATATCTGTTGTGGGATTCTGTTTGGTAGTTGAAATCTTCATCGGATCGATATCTCTTATTTACTGTCTAAGAGTGACGTTCAGGTCAGTATTTAATGCACTGTTTTTAGCCATATAATTAAAAATAATATACTAATAAGACCACATTGAAATTTTAGCCGATTCCAAAGCTTGCTGCAAAAACTCGAGCACCGGAATGCACGGGAAAATTTTACAATTCCTTTTCTATTTAACGCTGAAGTAATTGGAAGCAGATCTGTACACATTCTTGTCGAAAGGTTTAATGATTCAATGCATACCCTAATAATAACATATGTTGTCATTCTCGGTGTTTGTCAAGTAGAGGCTACAGTTTCACTTATAGCCCAAAGTAGTAGTGCTATTTTAATTCCTCTGCCACTCACTGTATTTTTTATTATGATTGTAGGGACCATATCGTTATCATTTATTTTAATATTAGGGTTTCCTGGAGACTTGCATCAAGAATCTAAAGAAAAAGTAATGTCACTAAAACGTAAGATTAAGTTAATTAAGATGAGGTCTTATCAAAGAAAGAAAGTTGAATCTTTTTTAGAATCATGCAATGTGTACAAGATAAAAATTGGAATGTCAAATTTTATCGAAAAGACAACTCCACCGTTGTTCCAAATGTTCTGTTATAACAGAATTATTGATTTTTTGCTGATGCAGAAATGATTACTGGAAGTCGTGTAGGTGAAACTATGTAAAATTTTAATGGAACCAAACAAAAGTTAGCTTGCTACAACATTTTCTGTTAGATATCTCTAAATGGGTAGAAAAAAATTTGAAAGAAATGATAGCTTAAAATATGTATGGTTTTCATGTTATTTGTTAGTGAGACCACTGACAATCACGATAATATATATTTGAAGTCTATTGTGATTTACGTCTATAATCATTGTATCAAACCTACTAGTCATATAAAACAATGAATCCCAACGCACTACATCTTTGTAAGAAATAGGGCGGATAACCAAAACATAATGCCCCAAAGTCAATGCAAGTTCTTGCCAGCTGCACATTAATAACCTACGGATCAGAGCAGCTAATAAAATTTCAAATCCTTTATACTTTAGCTCTGCCCTTCCTCATATTTAAAACGTAGTGTTGCTAATGTTAAGTTGATATATAAATGCCGTCAAGTATGATAAGGTTCTAATATTTTAAAGCTGGAATTATAAATATGTAGTCCATTATTTCAAGAGGAGGTCTAAAGCGTGTTTGCTATTCATTTGTCTTCTCAACTACTTATATAGCGTCCTTGAACAAGCGCATTAACTTAAATTACATATTTTGATTATTCAGCCTAGCTTTTGCTGTTTAAATCTATCTCAAAATGTTTGAAACAAAAGAATTATTGCAGAAAACTATCTGATATCATTCCACGATATCTTAAGTCTATATACCTAATTATGTTTCTCAAAATATCAAAATAATCAGTCGTTTTACTAAAAATATGTCGATACATAGCTTAAGAAATTGCTTAGTCATTTTCCACAGCACTTGATTGTACCACTTGTTTTCCTACCATATTGTTATTTTTTGTAAAGACTAAATTGGTATTTTGTAGTAAGCAACTACAATTAATAGAACTTGCCACATACCATCGAATATGTTACATTATTTTCATCGTTTAGTAGTCAATTTTTTAAACTACAGCAGTCTTAGTTATAGGTAAGGCCCCATGTTTTTGTAAAACAATGGGAACCTGGCGATAATAAAAGCTAAGAGTTCTGCCAGCACAAGATCAGAGACAAAATGACAAAGAAATTGTAAAGGTTTTAAACATTAGGAATCTCCTTCAAAAAGTTTCATGAATTGAAATTCACATTTATCAATAGTGAATAATTGTTATTATTGAATTTATGAAATAATCCTCCTATTTCGTTTTTATAATATGTTATTTCTTAGAAAACTTTGTGGAAGTTCTAACATTCTAGGTTCAAATATCGTTCTGAGAACAAAACTATTCTATGAATTTTAATCGAGTAGAATGGTTGTGTTTCTAAAAGCTTACTTTTAAGCAATATGTATATATTTATGAATAAATTCAAAATTTTTAGGAGCTTTTCGAAAACTTTATTAAAAGAAGAAGGTAAAAATCTCCTATTCTCTTTGAACGGAAGACGAGCTGCTTGAATACGCAAAAATACTAAAGTTTAGAATTATCAAGCATTTGCATTTAAGCGTTAGTCAGTATTTGATCAATGTCAAAAATTGTTGTTATGCAAAATTATATATGAGCAATCAACATTTTACATAAACCGCAAACATGTCGCCTATTATTATCCCGTGTATGATTTTCTCTTGGAGATTAACCCAGACATTAAACCAATTTAAATTTACCATTACAGATAAGTACTAGCAAAATACTTACTGGGGGTGCAATTTTTTCATACTTTTTTCAGTAACATATCAATTAGATCGGTAAAAGACAGTACTTTACGTTTCATGGCTCCCTGAAATGTACTGAAGGCTACTGAAAATATCTGTTTTTGACTTTGAACAGAACAAAATTATGGTTTATCAATAACAAATTATATACGTGAATATGATCCAAACATACTAAGCAAAAAAATCAATTTTAAATCATATGCACAAAAGCTATGAATATTTTCAGTTCAAAGGAATAATCCGAACTTGACAAAGCTGATTTAGACATAGTCAGCATAAGCCACCATACTGCTTAAAATTATGTTCAGCTCTCGTATGTATAAAATACTCTCAGGGATTTTCAACCTAGGGTACTTAATAAACGCAACTCCTTTTACCTTTGACGCTTCCAGTGACACTTTTGTCTATCATTCTTCGCGACAACAAAATATTTTCTATAATGTTTTGTTTTTCGGTACATATATTATCCTTAAAGTTTTTCATATAATGATTTTGAAGAATGAAGGATCGCTCAGCGAATATCACATCACAATGTCATTCTTCATTGCAACAATACTACTTTCCATTGTTTACGGAATTCCTACCTTATTTCCTCGTGATACGGTCATTGTTTTTAATGGATTTGTCTCATTCTTCCGTTATCTTCATCGTAAGTTAATTTCTGAGCGTAATAATGGTTTAAATTATACTTCAAAATCCAAATTGTAATTGACATTTGCTTTATATAGATACGTATATGCCAGCATTTCGAAATAACAAATCTAGAATAAATTGGGCCATCGACACCTTTGTTTGTTCGTTTATCGTAGCAATGTTAGTTTTCAATGTTTTCGTCCTTTCCTTTCATATTTACAGTCCAAGAGGTACAATTTCGATGACTGCAATGATACCAGCAAAATATTTCGTATTTCCTGTCAATTTAATCTCCATATTGATTCATATTTATGCAATCATTGTTCTCTGCGTAAACATAATGATTTATGGTGGAATAATTATAACGTACTTGGCATATGTCACTGTATTTCTTATGCGAGAACTAGTTCTGGGTCGTAAGAACTATTTGACAGTGCCAGAGACTAGAAGCGGTAAAAATATTCAGCATTTGTATAGATGCTTTCAAATACTTCATGAAAATGGAATGTGTTTCTTTGGCGTATTCTTAGTTTTTTGCAATGCCAGTTTTATGGTGTCTCCGCTTTATTTAAACTTTGTTTTGCTCCGCTACTGGGATGATTTAAATCTTAAAGCGAAAATGCCCATGACGCTTGGTACGTTACTAGTGATGGGATTCTGGTCAATTATGCTCAATTTCGGGAAGGCTTTTTATGTTCGTGGACATAATTTAATTGTGTCATGGAAACTATATAAATGGAAGGAAGAGAAGGAAACAAAATTAGTAAAAAAGTTTATAAGATCGTGTAAGCCGATACTGTTGTCTTATGGGAAGCAGTTCGTGATGAGGAAGGTAACAGTTCTTATCTACTTTAGAGGTGTTAGTAAAGGAACGATGAGGGCATTGTTGACAACAAAATAATCAAAAAGGTGGGATTGATTTATTTGATGTTGTTTGTAGAATACTTAAAAAACTGCAAAAATGTTTTGTTCCTTAAATCGTTTCGCTGCAAAGAGATAAAATTACAGAAAAATTATTTAAGAGGAAACAAGAATTAAGAGAATGTCAATATAATAAAAAATAACTAGAACCCTAATTTGTGTTTGAAGCATGATAAAATTTTGTTACTATTTTGCAAGCTTATTTTGATGCAGACATTATCCAAACTAATAAATAAAGGGCAGATCAGATGGACTGATTCGTCGTGGGTAATAAATTAACAATTTTGTGACAAATTAAAACTTAACTTTAACATTTGGTTTTTCAATCTCTAATTTTGTTGTTGTAATCACATTAAGTAACTATGGATGTTTTTCTTCCATGTTCCATGAAATCTTCCATGAAAACGCAGAGACGGATAAAAGTTTACTGTATATCGCTGAGGATGTCGTCGTCTTTAATGTAGATCTTATATTTTATCTGTACATTTTAGGGAATTCCAGCTTATTCACTTAAAAATATCTGATAATCAAACTTCATTTATTCACATTCGTTTCATATAATAGTACTTAAAAGATATTTAAATAGATATTTTGTTTTCTTGTATCATGCTTCACAACATGATAATTTAACATGGTGGTTAATTGAATTACTTATCAGACTTTCACAGTATAGGTTTATAAAGCTAATATTGCAATTTCGTTGCTAGGAGTTATCACAAATTCCATTTATTAATTCGAAGTCGGAAATTGGATAGTGTTTTGTTTTAAGAAACTAATCAACGATATAACTGTAAAGGAAGTATTGCGTAAATTTATAAAACTACGTCAAGAATATTTTCTTAGTGATGATAAAATATTTCAGAATTGCGTCCTGCCTGTGTGACACGTAGTTTAAATCTAAGTCTATTCCTCTTTTACCTTTTCACTTGCAGTATTGGGTAAATTGTTGTTCACGGAAGCACAGTACCTTTGACAAAATGAAAAATATTAACTTCGTAAGGGACTACTTGCCCATCCTAATAAAATCCTACACTGCTCGTCCTAAACTGACAGGTCAATTATATGATTATGACATTTTGAATAAAAGAGTCTGTACATTAAATAATGAAAACCAAAGACATGGATTGTTTTGCCGGTTGATCATATTTGTTACGGTCGGCTTTGTTATGCTGCTCCGTATCCGGGAATTTCATCAGAACAAAATCAAAGGATCTGAGAGCGTTGTTCAAGTAAACATGTGCGTCATATTACTTATATCATGCGTTTTCGTTGGGGAGCATTTTAGAGTTCGGGGGAGACACCCAGAAGACTTTTGTGGATTCATCAATGGAATAATCAACTTTGAAGAGACATTTGCTCAAGGTTAATCAACATACACCTATGCGCATTCAGAGCTTGCGATTTTGATATTACATTTTGTTTAACATGTTTTAGTAGATGTCGTCGTTGAAAACACATTAAAATTGGAGGTTTCGTCTAAAATATGTCAATTAACGCAGTTCGTTTGTACTTGGGGATTTAGATCAGCGATTCCAATTGCTTGTGTTTTAGATTCGACTCTTTCAATAAATCCTGTTTCTTATCTTCGACATGCGTTGAAAACTTGTGGGAAGTCGATTATATATCAAACATTACTGAAAGTGTTGGAGCTTGGGCTGACGTTTGGGGCAAACTTGATAATCTGGACAAATCTATCTGTTATGGGATTCTGTTTAATTGTTGAAATTTTCGCTGGATCAGTGTCTCTTATGTACTGTCTAAGGGTGACCCACAGGTTTGTATTTACTGCTATTACGACTGATGATTTTGTAAATACTATGAAAATGGATAATAACTATGCATTAATAAAATATGTTTGTATTTTAGCCGATTTCTTGGTATGCTAGAAAATCTGGAGCTGCGAAATTCATGGGAATCATGTGCAGGGTCTTTTCAACTTAATGCTGAAGTAATTGCAAGCAGATCTGTACATATTCTTGTAGAAAGGTTTGATGATTCAATGCATACCCTAATAATAACATATGTTGTCATTCTCGGTGTTTGTCAAGTAGAGGCTGCAGTTTCACTTATAGCCAAAAGTAGAGGTGATATTTTAATTCCTCTTCCACTCACTATATTCTTTATTATGGTTATAGAAACTGTGTCGCTATCTTTCATTTTAATATTACGATTTCCTGGGGATTTCCATCAGGAGTCAAAAGAAAAAATAATCGCATTAAAGCGTAAGGTTAAGTTGCTTAGATTAAGAAAGAAAGATAAAAAGACAGTGGAATCATTTTTAGAATCATGCAATGTGTACAAGATAAAAATTGGCATGTCAAATTTTATCGAAAAGACAACACCACTGTTGTTCCAAATGTTTTTTGTAAATAGAATTATTGACTTTCTGTTGATGCAGAAATGATAACTGGGAATTGTACGGATATCATAGATAAAATTTGAATTGAAACCGAACATAATTTGCATTCTGTAACATTTTAGGTTAGACAATATATCTTGAAAATTAACAAACAAATGTTAAGATTGAAATGCATTATATTTGCAAATGGGATTAGACTACATATAAGTTGCGATATCATGCATGATAATTACAAAATAAACATTTGTTTGTCAATAGTCTAATATTAAGTCAATACTTCAGTATAGTACAGTCATTACAGTATAATATTAAGTCCTATTACTTAAAAAAATATCTTGAGCAACGAAACATTGACGAATAACCGTATAGCATAGTGCCTAAATTAATTGTAACTCTAGGTTGCTAAGTGTTTGAAGTTAAATAAGCTGAATGATCAATCGACAGAATCAGAATAGCAAACAAAATTTAAAATCATAATTTTATTTTGTCTAGCTTTTTAGCAGATTGAAAATATAATGTTTACGTTAATAAGATAGTGAAAAATTGCCATCAAGCCCGAAAATGTTCTGCATTTTAAGACTGAAATAAAACTATGACACCTAATATTTCAAAATAGCAGAACACGAGCGTTTTTGCCCATATATTTCTCTTATCACCACTCTTCTATGTCTCATCGAGCATTATCTACATCAAATTTGATTTATTAGCTATTCAGTTTATTCTCTGCTATTAAATATATAGTTCTAAAATGTTTAAAAAAGAAAATCTATTGCGGCAAATCTATTTTAAACATTCCATTTTATCACAATGTAAGTAAAATGCGGTTTGGTCTCCTACAGTGTTTGCTCCGAGCAAAAATATCAAATTCATTAGCTGGTTTACTGAAAACACATTGAGCGGAGGAAATTGCTTTATCATTTTGCACCAAAATGAAATTGTTTTCTGAAGCATGCTACCGTAAATTCACAATTAGAAGCCGGGGCGTGTATTTACGAGCAACCAACATTTGTGTTCAGTTCAGAGTTCACCATAGAAGGGATAGCAAGGTGTTTCCATGTACGCATATAACTTCTCCCAAAGTGTATACTCAGATTGATAATTTTTATTTAGGCAAGGTTAAATATCTCGACCAGTAGGAACAAGAAAGAGCTTATGTATACCTGATGAAATTATTCATTTGCTTTCTTCATCAAGTCAAATTTCAATAAATAAATAAACTACATCAATTGGAAAACATACATACATAAAAACATTTACTAAAAAGATATTTCACACTCATTAGTACTACTACATGTAGTAAATAGAATGTAGAGTTTTAAGAAAGACGATATGAATTTTCATAGCTTAACAAACACTGTAATAAGTTAATAAGGTAATCAATACAATTCATGCTTAAAACCAAGTAATTTTATACAAGTTTGTTATTAAAATTCCGTATGAGCATTGCCCCTAGAGTCATGACAATTATTTTTTGAAAATCTTTTACTGTCAAACTCAGTTTCATAAATACTAGCATAGAGAATTTAAATTAATTAGACTTTTGATTGGTATTTTGTAGTAAACAACTACAACTCGTTGATCAAACTTCAGATCCAGGCGTTCACATTATTTTTTCCTTCGTAACCATAAAATTAACCTTTAAACAACAAATATGGTATCATCTTAGTCTTAAGTAGGGTCCTTTGAAAAATCTTTTTCATGATTTTTTTCCAGAACACGATATGCTTAAAAGATATGGGACTGCCTTTTAACTTTAGTAATTTACTTTGACGTAAAGGTTACTAAAATCACGTTTTTCGACGTATAATCAAACTAGAATTCTTCTTCATCAATAATAAATGATTTAAAAAATGTTAACATGTTGCAACATTGTGTATAAAAAGGTTAAAGCACATAAACCGTAAGGAATCAAGTAATTTGCTTACAACAAAATAACCGAAATGGTAGGACTGATTTATTTTGTTGTTGTCTACAGAATCGCAAAAATTTACAACAATGTTTTTTCGCTTAATAAATCGTTACATTGAAAAATAAATTAAGCTAAAGAAAAATATTTTAAAAGCAAACAAGAAGTAAACCAGTGGCAATATAATGAAGAATAAATGGAACCCTAATTTTTGTTAGAAGCTTCATACAATTTTATTACTTTTCTCCAAGCATATTTTGATGCAGGATTAACCCAGACTAAATAATGAACAGAGATGTATTGTTTTATCGTAAGCAATTAATTTACAATGTTAAAGCAGGTAACAACGATTACAACTCAACTTTAACATTTGGCACAGCAGTCTTGGAATTTTGGGTTGAAGTAGATGGAACATGAGACATTACCATTGTATAGAAGTACTGACTCCATAATTCATCCCAAAATTGCATGCGATCTATAACATTTTGGTCAATATCATATGAAACCGGGTTCTCCTGGATTCTAAACCATGATAAGGGATACACTCCATCAATCAGCTTTTTAGAAAGAGCTTTCCATTCCTTAAATCTGGCATTGCCCCATGTATGTTTAGGTTCCCTAACAGAATAAAATATATGAAAAGTGCATGTGTGAAATAATTGATTGCATGGCAATGAATATTTTAAATTTGTGGCATCTCAAAAAGTCAGTTTACCCATGAATTGCAAAAGATGTCCAAAGACGAACCAAGTTTTTAGAAAATATTTCATCCGGAGTATCCGGTTTGATCGCATCTTCTGTGCCAGGGAATGCCTCAGAGGTCTCAAAAAGATGTTGAAGTTCATCTCCATGACCGACCTCTATAAAAAGATAATTTAATAGTTCTTCCTTTCAAAAACGACAGCAAAATTCTGTTGTACAGTATGAAAATCTTACTCCCAGTTTCCTCTCCCGTGATGCCAAACAACTTGCCAATAATTGAAAAGGGCCCATGGTAAGCATACTGATAAAAGTAAACTTCTGGCTTTTTCCCTCTCAACGCTGTCTCAATTGCTGCTTTGTAAACTCCATGAAGAATAAGCTTGTCACTCATCAAATTACTCAGCTCGACCCTTGTCTCGTGCGAGATTTCCTTGTTCCCAAAATAGAATTGCTTGATTTCCTGTGAAATTTCAGCTTGTTGTTCCTGCGTGCAGTACTTTTTATACTCGAATGCAGATAGAGGCATATTCTCCCAACCCGAATTTATCTGCTCCAGCAATTCAGGACTGGACAAAATGGTCCCAGCAAACATTGCAGCCATTTCATCCTCTGTGGCACCAATCATAAAGGGAACCTCAGATAGAACGCTATCCTTTCTTGTGAAAATGGAAATTGGGGGCTCAGAAAGAAAAGGAGTCAGAGACGAAATTTGATCGCTGGGTTCTGTGGTTGGTTGGAAGTTGAATGCTCTGAGGTTTGCAGGCCGGAACTGTAAAATTATAATTTAGAAAATTACAGAAAACCTAGAGAGGACAAAATTTGTTTGAATGTGACCTCACTTCTCTGAATAAATTTTGAGCTCGGTTAAGCTCTTCAGTGGTTACATGCCTCAAACATGCCAAAATCTCTTCCGAAGTGATTTCTGAGGGCTCTGATGATGAGGGGCACTTCAAGTTCGTCGCTAATTCAACCGCTGTTTTCTTAGGATTCGGGTTGTAAGCCCATGGATTGAGGGCACTCCCACTTTGGGAGATCGCTCTGTGAAAAAGTCCCTTTGTTGTTGGGCTCAAAATCAGATAATGGACCGC